>PVJX010006919.1:0-74293 GCA_004027295.1 Dolichotis patagonum
TTCAGACATTTCAGGTGTATGGCTTCTTTTTTCTTCTATGTACACAGCTTCTAAGCTTTCTTGGGGAGGGCTAGGGCTTTGAGCCTGCCTTTTGGTCTTTCCTTTTGTCATTTTTCTATATTTCTTTACTTTGAGCAGTGTTCCAAAGCTTTCTCTGCTTATGTGGCAAATTACCTGTTACACCCTCAGTTCCTGGAGGGGCAGCGGCTCCCCCACAGGCTCTTGGCTTCCTCACAGTGTCCTAACTCCCCTCTGTGGGCTCCTGGCTCCCTAAGTTGTAAGTTGAATGCTGAGTGTGGCCACCCCAGAGCCTGTGGAATCTCAGGCAGGCCAGGCATCTGTGCTTTGTCCCAGGCAGGTCTCCAGGAGGTTCCCTGTGAGTGAAGGGCCTACAGGTCCCAAAGAGTCAGGCCAGAATGTTGGTTTCTGAAAAGTTCCCGGTCCCAAACAGACCTGGCCAAGATGCCAGTCTCCACAATATTCCCAATCCAAACAGCCCGGGACACTCTGCGGGTCCGAGAGCTTCGGGTCCCAAAGAGACACGCCGAGATGCTGCTTTCTGGGAGACTTCCTGGGGGGTGAAGGGCGGGGCTATGGGCCCAAACAGACCTGGCCCAGATGCCGATCTCCAGGCAGTTCCTTGCAGATGAAGGGCAGGCCTACCAGCCCCAAAGAATCACGCCAAAATGCAGGTCTGCGCAGACTTTCAATCCAAACAGCCCAGGCCACTCTATGGGTCCGAGACTTTCGGGTCCCAAAGAGACAGCCTGAGATGCTGCTCTCTGGGAGACTTCCTGGGGGTGAAGGACAAATCTTTTTATTCAAAATGAGATATTATAGTGGCCATTGATCATAGTTATTTGGTTCAGAATGTCCTGTAGTTCTTTCATTCTTTTGAATGGTTTTATACTATTGTGTTATGTTTGATATTATTGTATCTGAAACTAAGCTCAACTATAGCAGAGAAAGATATTTTGACAGCTACTGTTAATGTCCGGTTGTCTTATTGTAATGTGCTGTGTTGCTTATGTTGTTCTGTTGTGATCTGCTTTGTTCTGCCCTCTTTTGTTTTATTCTCTTTAAAATAAAAAAAAATGTAATAAGAACTGTAGGAGTAATAAAACCCAAAATGCATAATTGCTGCTGTAAAAAAGAGAGCAAAAGAAAATGCCTTAAAGGATATAACTGCATGTATGTTTAAGTGTGGAAGATAGATGACCATACTACTGTTTTTGTTAGATTGTTTAGCAGAACTGTTAGTAATCTCACTGTTTGAATGTATGCTTTGTATGCTTTGTATGCTTTAATTTTGTAACTTGAATTACTATTTCCAAGATGATAGTATGTAACTTATCAACTAGTGATTTCTTAGTGGTTTTTTTTGTTCTTTTCTTTTTTTCCTTTGGAATTCTGTATTGTTGCTACCCTTTTTTTCTGTTTTGTTCGGTTGTTTTTTTTTCTAAATAAAATTTTTAAAAAAATAAAAAAAATTGTAAATTTTTTGGACTTTGTTACATAATCTCAAAATAGAAAAACTAAGCAAAAGAGACAGAAAAATCCATAATGACACAGGATATTTTATTACATACTTTTAAAATTACACAGAAAAATGTTCAAACTTTAATGGCAATATAGACGCTTTGGAAAACTAATTTAGCAAACTATGCTTAATCAACAGTATACAAGAAGAAAACAATAATTTAAAAATAAACAAACCAGTTCTTGAAATTAGTGAGAACACAAGTCATCAAAGACAATCACAGCATACCAAAATGAAACTGATGAAAAGACATATTCACAAGAATCAATAGTATGGAGGAAACCCTGATGGGTGGTTAGTAAATTTCTGGAGACTTCATTTCAGTAAGACTGAAAGTTGAAACTAGTTACTGTAACCAGCCTATCCAACCTATAGAGATGGAAATGGAGAGACATTTGAGAAGGTCAATGCAGAAACATGGTTTCACAGGATGCTAGGGTGTTTCTCCTCCCCTAATTTTTTGCCATATGCTGTGGCCAATACACATTGAAGGCCAATACACAGCATATCCTTTTACCCAGTAGATTATGTCCAGTAAAAAAAAAAATAGTAATAATGGGCATACTAAAGACAAAAAAAATCACAGAAAAGCCATAACAAGCATTATAAATAGACATTGCAGGATGTTTGAAGTATTAGAAAAGCAGTTATTAATTATTGAAGCCTTGGACTGAATCTCAGCAGAGAATAGGAAAATTCCCATATACCATCTTCTCTATTTGGGGTAAAGAAAGTTTTGAAAAGTGTGCCTAATGTCTTTGGCTTCTGAGGGGATGATCTGAGGCTTCATTCTGTGTACTATCTGACTTAGAATGTTGATAAACACTCTTTAGGTTTTGATGCTAGGTGTGGAACCACTGGGAAGAAAGGTAGACACAGGTATAGAAACACAATAACTGTAGTACCACTTATAGTCAAAGAGAGAGAGAAATATCATAGGCTCCCACACTCAGGCAAATCTCTTTTACTGAAAAATTACATCCACAAAACCAGAGAAGGTATTTCCAAAAAGGTTTGAAATTCCCCCAGAAGATTCTAAGGGATTAGTGAAGATCTTCCCTGGACAAAACCAACTCAGAGAAACTAAGAAAGCTAACTGGTGTTCTATTCAAATGTTCAAGTCTCAATAATATATCAGAAGGAATAAAAAGGAAAAAGAAACATAAAACAAAATTTATAGAGAAATTTTCCAGAAAGCCATGCTTTAAAAATAAAAATACATGATTTCATGAAAATGAATTTTGAAAATTTATAAGGAAATTTTTCAAAAAACCATGCTTTAAAAATAAAAATATATGATTACATGGAAATGAATTGTGAACAACCACTTTGAAGATGCTAAGTTAAAAAAAGACAAATAAACAACTATAGAAAATTAGGAAAAGGATGCCTGAATGAAATGAGATAGAATTATTTAAAAAGAGAATAAAACAAACCAAACAAAATTCTAGATCTGAAGTATATTGTAACTGAACTGAAAAGTTATCTAAAGATGTCCAAGAGCAGATGCTAAAGCAAAAAATAGAATAAGTAAACTTATAAATAGATCATTTTGAGTTGAGTCAAGGACCAAATAGGGAAAAAAAAGAATAAAGGAAAGTAAATACAATTTAAGACTCATTAGATACCATGAAGTGAACCAATTATATGCCTATGAGGTGTTCAAAAAAGAGAAGTGAAGAAGAATCAGGGAACTTATTGGAAAAAATAATTGATGAAAATATATCAAATTTGAGGAAGGAAATAAGCGTACAATTTCAAGAAACTCAAGCTTTGCTTCTACTATTTTTCTCCTCATACATCTCTCCACTGTGTCCCCTATTCCTCTTAAAGACCACTCAAACAGGGCAAAATCATCATCGAACTTGCATATAAGTTCCTGATATATATTGGATTTTGTTATGTATAACTATAGAGCTTGCTTCTATGGTTAAACACATCAAATTAATAGTTACCACAGTTTGTCATTCACAAGGCTGTGCTTGATGCTAATGTTATTTGTAACTGCACTAATTTAGCCTGGATGTCATACATGTTGTAACAAGTTTTTCTCCCTGATATGACAACACTATGATTGTCTGGAGTCATAACCATCACCATCTTCAGTATGAAAGGGAGAGATGCAGAGACAAATGAAAATAAAATCCTTAATAAACTGAGAGACAGTTTCTTGGAATAGACACAAAAACCAAGAACCACCAACACCTGAAAGACATCTCTGAGGAACACACATTTCCTAGATACACATATCCTCAATAGAAATATACATAGCTTCGATACTAAAGATAAAAATAACCACCACAGGAAATCTAGAGCATGTGGTGAGAGCGTTTGCCACCACTCCCTCACATAGCAGGACCACAGCAGCCAAAAGGGGCACTGGCCACCCCTCTCCCCACCTGCAGTACCTTGGTTATTTATATTAATATTAATAGCAACATTGAATACAATTTTAATTTCTCATTTAATATACATTTGCTTTACAGATTTGATATGATCATTTTAATATGTGTATTAAGTAAGAGTTTTTGGTGATTTAGTCACATTAATATATTTGGAGTCCTATATAAAAATAATATTATAGATTACAACTCAGAGTTTTCTAATAACCATGTATTTTTGCATTTCTCATCAACTGTAGTATTTTAAAGATACTATTGACTAATTATAGAAGGATTTTTATAACATATGCATATAACTTATGGATCTTTTGATTATATTAGAGAATTAATCATTTATTTTCATACACTCTCAAAGTATTTGAAAATTGTGTACTTTAAATAAAATTTTATGCACCTAAAATTTTAGAAAAACTATAATACAAATTTGGGATTATTTTGAAGTTATATCTCCTAAAACTTGGTATTTTTAGTAATTAATATTATTATATTATCTACTGATTGATGAATATTTATTGATTCACACATTTTTCTTAAACACTGAAAAATTTTATATAATTTAACTTAATACCATTATTAATTTAATATTACATAATTACATTATTATGTTTTAGGAGTATTAGGTATATTATAATCCTATAAATTTTATGCCCCTGTGTCATTTTTTATTAGAATTGAGCAATTTCTAATTTTAAAAGTGCAATCTTTTAATTAGCTTATAAACTTTTCTAATTTCTCCATCAAATTAGTTTTCATATATCATTTTTTTAATCCACAAATTTAATGTTTTTAATTTCTAGGTGCTGAAATCACATTTATTTTTATATCTACTAATTAAATACTGTGCACTTCTAATAATGACTCTTTGAAAACTGCAAATGTATGATTTGTCTTAAAATTGCTCTTACTTATTTGGGCACCAGTAACTGTAATGATAGATCATTATGTGCATATTAAATACATGTGTATAAATCTTAATTTGGAGTAAAATTTCATTGAATTTATTTTGTGACCTTCTATTGCAATATTTTTATAGTAAAATTTTAAGGTAACATAATTTGTCAAACTATAAAGTCAATACATTTAGTATAAAGTAGGCACTTCTAGTTACTCTCCTTGAAACACTTCATTGAAGATCATCTGCCTTACTCACCCTAGCTGTTCCAAAATGTCTCTTTTTAAGCTGAAGATGTAATCAATGAGGTTATAGACACAGATTTCTGATGGAGCACAGAAGCAATAACTTGGACACCATGAAAGAATCTGCTTTAACAGAAATTCATTGCTTTTACTGAGTTTTGCCTATACAGCTTCTGAATGTCCCATTCCATAGAAAAAGAGAATAAAAGAAAGGCAGAGGAAGAAACTTTCATCAAAGGTATCAGAGAGCACTTTCTTCTAAACTGAAGTTAGATCTCATTCTACTCATTTAATGCAAGATGCTGTGAAATTTCTTTTGGATCATTTATATTCGTGTAGGTTTAGAATAGACTGTCTAAAGCTTACTATGCATCTTCCAAAATCAAATACCAATATTTATTTTATAGACACACCTCGCAGTTTCAAAATGCTTAACATATGTGATATGGAAGAAAACAAGGTGAGAAAATCAAATAAAAATAACAACACTGAGAATATAGGAAAATACATTTAAATGTAGAAAGAAATTTTAAAATGGAGCTTTAAAGAGCCTGTAAACTCTTTGACCAGCTGATTTAATTTGAATTCTGCTTAACATCACTTTACCACACTTATTTCCATTTTTAAAATAATATTTATCATTTATTAAGTACTAAGTAGTTTATATTTCTATTCAACTTGTATCAATTCAATAAAAATAAGTGCTTCAATATTGAGAATGTGTACTTTATTCCTTTGTATATATCTACTACCTAGAATGATACTTTGCATTTACTTGTGGTTTCAGCTACAGATTTTATTATGATTAGTGCTTGTTTGATGACAATAGTGCTTTGGTGAAATCCTTCAGGGCCTGTTTCACTTGCTGGTTCCTTAGGGTGTAAATAAAGGGATTCAGCATGGGAGCAACAGAGGTATTAAGGACAGCTACACCTTTGCTTAGAGCTACACCATCTTTTGCAGATGTTTTCACATACATAAAAATGCAACTGCCATAAGATATAGAAACCACAATCATATGAGAGGAACAGGTGGAAAAGGCCTTTTTCCTTTGTTGGGTTGAGGGGATCTTCAGAATAGTTCTGAGGATGAGCGTATAGGAAAGAATCACCAAGACCAAAGTCACCATGAGGGTGAATACTGCCAAGAAAAATGCCATAAGCTCTAGCAACTCTGTGTTCATGCAAGCAATCAGCAGCATAGGAGAAGAGTTGCAGGTGAAGTGGTCAATTATGTTGGAGTCACAGAAATCCAGTTGGAGGCCCATAATCACTGGGGGGAAAATTATGAGGAAACCAGAAAACCAGGAGCTGATTACAAGACGGTTGCAGACTTTTTTATTCATGATAGTTGTATAACGTAGAGGTTTACAGATGGCCACGTAACGATCATAGGACATGACAGACAGAAGAAAAAATTCAGTTGATCCCAAGAGGATTAAAAAAAAAACTTGTGCCATGCAAGCATTATAGGAAATGCTTGAGTCCCCTGTTACAATGCTGATCAGGAATCTAGGAATGCAGACTGTTGTAAATGAAATCTCTAGGAAAGAGAAATTCCTAAGGAAGAAGTACATGGGAGTTTTCAAATGAGGATTTGTCAGTGTTAACACAATGATGGTCATGTTTCCACTTAAACTCAATAAGTATGTGATCAACATAAAAATGAATATCACAACTTGTAACTCTGGGTCATCTGTAAGTCCCAGCAGAATGAATTCTGTAACTATTGTCTTATTATTTGGCATAGCTAAGTGCTGAATTCTGATAGTCTGTGGGTAAAGAAGAAGAGGTAATGTAACCTTTCATATGATTTTTCAAATATACTCTTAGAGACCTTATTCGGCACAAAAAATTTTACTAGATGAATTTAATGAAAAGTGACTAAGTATCCATCATAATTAAAAGTTGTTATAGTTTAAAAACTGGTGGTCAACTAACACCAGCTAAATTAAATCAGCATAGTGCTGAGCATAGATGTTCTACCTGAGTTGCCAGCATAAATAGAGACCTGGAGAAGATGAGTTAGGCATTGTGGGTTTATCTACTGTTGGTATTTGAGCAGTTGGTTCTCCTGGAAGACCTCGTCATGACTAGCTTCCACAGTGTGAGTTTCATCCTTGTCATCAGAAGTTTTTGGGACTTGTTGGTGAGAGCGGCTGTGGTTCACATTGGGGAGCCCTGGCCCTTACATAGAGCATTGCTTCCACGCTCCAGAGGGGAGGATGTGTGCCACTTAATCTTCAAGACAAACTCCTCATACTGGCTTTCTGGCATGTACTCAAACTCTTCATATTATCAGAAGAGCTCAGGGCCTCCGTGTCACTGAAGATGACTGTGGTGCTTTTCAGGACAGCCCTGGTCTTTATTATGAATGTGACTTTTTGACTCCAGTGTAGAACCCTCAGCCTACCAGCACAGCTCCTTCATCCTGCTGGCATAGACTTTCTACCTTCCACCACTGACCTTTGGGCCTTCCCAGCACGGATCAGTAAAACGGACTGGCGTGAGTCCTTCTCGTGGGCTCTATACCTCCAGTTGCACTTGAGGGATACACTGTCACGGGCTCTTGGCTTTCATCCAGACTCATGCAGGACATTGCTGTGGGATCCAGGCCCTTGGCTGAATATTCTGGGTCTTTAGTGTTGTACACAGGTTCCCTGTACTTTCTTGTGTTAAACTCTGCTGACCATCATAAAACAATACTATAAATTCTGTGTCCTGATTTTAATTGTTCTCTGTACAACCCCTGATTACAACAAAAGTGTTCACCTGAATTTGTTAAGAAGAGAAAAAGATTAATCTGTTTGATTACTTCTAAACATTTATTTTAATCTCAATTTTACTAATTTTCTGTCATGTATTTTTCATAACTCATTTAAAACAAAGAATTTTTTAACAGTTTAAATGATTAAAAATATTGATATATGGTTAGCTTCCTTATGCTTAAAAAAACATATTATGAAAATAAATACACAATAATTTGAAAATTTTATTATAATAAATAAAAAATTATAATTTTGTCTTAAATTTCAATTTAACCTTTTATATAAATAATTCTTGATTTATATTAATAGAAAAAAAGTAAAAAGATAAAACTGTACCTGAGAAATTTAGTGAAATCTATTTCCACTTACATTATGCAAAACTGATCCTACTAGTTCTTATCTAATGAAATTCACACATACACTTCAACTCTTATTAATGGTGGTCACAGTAGAAAGTAGTAATCAAATTCTCAAAGAATCAATCATATAAATAAGAAAATAAATCCCCTTAATTCAATTAAGAGTAAATATATTATTTCAGAAAGTTGTCAAAATTTATTAAGTTCTACTTTGAAAGAAGAATAATCTGATGATGTTGATTTTGGAATATGTGATAAGGAAACAAATATATTGGAGTGAAGACAGTAACAATTTTATAATATAGAACGGAATATAATGACTTTTATTTCTTAATCTATGTTCTGCTCCCCTTGATTGAGATCTATATAATATTTTTCATATGCTCATCAAAAGAGCCAGTAAATTCTAATAGGAACCTCATTTTGCAGATAAGGAAACTGAAAAAAAAGTGTTAGATCATCTTCTTGCAGTTACATAATTAGCATATGCAGTTATTATAACATCCATATTTGGATTATCTTGAATCATTTCTAATGTTCACCACTGACTAAATTTCAATTTTACTTGATATATCAGAGAATGAGATAACAACTGAAAAATATTGACTAGTACTGACTCCAGAATTTGATGGTTTGCTTTAGCTGCATAATCTAAGCTCCGAATTCACACATTAATTATTTTACATTTGCCCATCCTGACTGATAAGATACCAGCAGCAGTGCATAACAACAAAATGGCAATTTTAGGTAATAAGACTCTTAGGCTCCCAATGAAGCAGACACTCGACATCTTGAAGGTACCCTCCTGAGTTGCTGAGCATGATCTACATCTACCAGAGTAGGAAAAGAGAAACCAGCATGGTGACTTTTGAGTGAACTATAAGCATAGTCTGATTGTCTCAAAAAGAAACAGACGCATTGTTTGTTTTTAAATATTCCTTTAAAGGAGTTTGTTTTGAAGGGAAATATAATTGTGACATCTCCAAGGCAGTTTAAAGGCAAGGCTTTAGGAAAGGTGCAGATGACACTGAAATAGGGTAAAATATCCTGTATCTGTTTTTTCTTCATGAAGTCACACCACTGAGAGCTAGTTAAGAAACTGCTGCCTATCTCCTTCCTGAAACAGGTGTCACAAATTTTTAAACTTGGCTGTGATGAGTTTAGGAAGAGCTGAGCAGAAAAAATAATAGAAGAACTGACAAAATGCTTTTACAGTATATTTCAAAGAGTCTGTTTACAGTTCTAAGATTTAGAAAGATAAGAAACAAGGAAGATGTAGAATAAATATACTTACTTTTATGTTGCCCTGGTCATGGTTTAATTTTCTGATTGTAAGAAGACAAACACATGTTGTAAGTATAACCTTTATCAGACTCATGCATTTATGTCCAGTCATTTAAGTTTTAAAATATAAAAATTTTGTTCATATGTTTCTTCTTCATAAACCATCTATTTATCAATGCAAAAAAGAGAAAAATTAACCAGTATACTTCCAACAAATATTATTTTTAAAAGTTAAATGCTTGTGTTCCATAATTTCTCTTATGTTGTTCAATGATACAAGCTTTTAAATAAATCTTTTCTTGGAAAGTAACAGATACATTGCATTTGTTTTGCAGTATTCTCTTAAAGGAGTTTATTGTGGAGTGAGTGAAATATAATGGATGCATCCCAAGAGATGGGAAAACAAGTGCATCTACAACACAATTAATTTTAGTAACATTTTAATCAGGTTCTCTTGGGAAACTTTAGGTATTGGAGGAAGATAAGATTTTACCTATACACTGAGACTTTGAGGGTAGCAAAGGAAAAGACTGATGAAAAAAGAGTTTGCTGAATAAGTTGTTCAAATTATCCTTCCAGTTACTATTTTGAATGAAGAGAGACTCACTTTGACACTCTAATAATTTTCAATGTGACAATGTAAATTACAAGGTTGGAAGTAATCACAGCCTAAAATGAACCCTAAATAGAGATTCTCTAGCACAAACAAACATAGAGAACTAATCTCCAAGAAGAATTGTAGATCTTTAGGGAAAACCACATATTTTTGTTGAGTTAATTAGCAAAGTTTTGCAAATTCTTAAATACGTGGCATTTAAAGATTTAGAGGGGTTATACGAAAGGTGTGAACAGAAATTGGGTATGTTGTGGTTTAATTTAAGGCATGCTATCAGCATAATGGATGTCAGGATTTGGAGTGACTTTATAAGGAGCAGTGGTGGCCATTAAATGACTTCAAGATATTCCTCCTGTAGATGCCAAAGTCAAAGAACAGTGAGCAGAGTAAGCAGAGAACATCCCCAAAAGACTATGAAAGAGGAGCCTGAGGCCCAATTTCCTTATAGTAAAAATAACTCAGAAAGGCCAGCTCACAAACCATAAAAGCAAGAATGAAATACATATACCAAGAGCCAAAAACTTACTAGAAAAGTTCTAGTATTATGCTACACTTGTGCCGCTGGCAGAGTTTTGAAAGCAGTAGATGAAGGTTACAGTAGAATGAGTATTAAATAAAATGACAAAACAAAAGACCATACTGTAATCTCAAACCTCCAGCCCATCCCAAACAAGCCTAGGAGACATGGTCATAAACAAATTGTGAGCCATACACCTGGAACTCCTGAAATGATAGTGACTGAAGTAAAGAAACAACTCAGGAAGCTATAAAAGAACTCAGATCAGAAATAATCTCCCAGGTAAAAGAAGAAATGATAAACATAATGAAAGAAATGCTGAACACATCTAAAGAAGATATAGTTTAAAAATTAGAGAAATAATGCAAAAAGATGGAAACCTTCAATGAACAATATAAGAAACAAACAGAATGCATGAAACAAATTCAAAGAGATATCCAAGAAATCAAAAATTCCATCAAAAATTGGCAAAACCACCTGAATGAATGTAAAGATTGTCAAACCTAGAAGACAAGAATGCAGCTACTAAACAACAAAGGAAAGATCTGTTAAAAATAACAAGGAATCAAGAAATAACAATTTAACAGTTGCAAGATGATGCAAAGAAAAATAATATAAAACTGATAGGTGTAAATGAAAAAGGTGACAATACACATGATATCAAAAGACTATTTACAGAAATAATAGCAAAAAATTCACAAACATGGGAAATGAAACTGATATTCAGATAAGTGAAACATATAGAACTCCAATTAGCCATAACCAAAATAAATCTACACCAAGACATGTACTAATCAACATCCCTGAAATTCAACATCAGAACAGAATATTAAAAGCTGTTAGAGAAGTGAGACAGATTTCCTACAAAAGAAAGCCCATCAGAATGATAGCAGACTTCTCAACACAAACAATGAAGTCAAGAAGTGCATGAAGTATTTCAAATCCTAAAGGAAAATGACTTCCAACCCAGATAGATGCCTTGGAAAACTATCCTCTAAGATGCAATTTATTTAAATGAAGTTTTATATGTATACCACAAGATAATAGTCTGAAAACTAAAAACTAAAGCGTAACTATATATGTATATATAAGAATTAATTAGTAGCATATAATGCAATTTTATATAAATTGGCATAATTAAGAGATTATACAGCTGTATTGTTTCATTTCTGCTACATGCTTGGAAGTATTTTAAATTAAAAAGTAAGTCACATATAGTTCACTGAATAATTTTAGATAATCTGAGAAATTTTATTTTGTCACAGAATTTAAGATTAAAAATCTAGAGACAAAGGAAACACTAAAGAATTCATACCATAAGTGGAAAACTGTCATTAGTCTTTCAATTTTTTAAGCTATTTTACTCTTTTTTCATGTAAATTGCTTGTAATTGTGTATAAAATCTGTATGTTGAGTTTCCTTAAAGAAAATATTACTTGTACAAGCATTTTTTTCTCCTTCATATCAACTAAGTATTATGACTATAAAAATCAATTATCAAACACCTGGTGAGGAGCAGAGGTTCTTTTCTCTTGGCGCCTAACACTAGATAGGTCAAAGGTCAAAACCAAATCCTTTTACCTGTATGAAAGCTTAAGCGGGACAGCTTTGAAAACAACATACTATTGCCTGAACACAGTTGCCATTTCTGAGACAACGAAATAAAACCTCTGTCTTTCCAGCAAAGACAGGTATATGTTATCATCACTTATTTTTTGACTAACATTCTTTCCTCTTCATTTCAATGAAAAGTTCTCTTTAATATCTGAGAAAATGGTGACTATGTTATAAAGGTGATCACACTCAGACATTTTTCTCTAAAATATTTTGAAATACAGAAAGGTTTCAGTGGAAGAAAAACTGGAAGTGTTACTTCTCATCGGGTTGTCTGCAATTTTTTAATGAAAGCATCATTGGTATAGTATTGAGGATTTTGTCATGTGCTTATTTATGAACAGCATCACCATTTCAGTGGTTTAAAATAGTATTTTTAAATAAATAAGGAGTACAGATTTTCTCCTTCTCAAAAACTATTGTCTGAAAACTGCTCCACACCTTGTTCCACCTGAAACTTGTTCCACCTGGAATTGTTACAAACAATACAATTTAAATGTTACCAGTAACTTTCAGGGGAAAAAAACCCCTAGAAATAATAGAGACATTATACTACATTATTTCATGTTTCATAAGTTTGAAGAGATACATCTGTAATCATCATTATAAAGAAATAAAATCATACCAAATTTTACAAAAGCAAATGTGCTAAAATTTAGAGATCATAGTTTAGCAATAAATTCGATATTTACTTAGCTTTGTGATGATGACTGTTAGACATGACAAACTACATGACCTCATATCCTTTGCATTTCTCTTCTTAGTACACACGGACAATGAACAGAAGAACGATAGCAAAGTTAGTAAGTGGAGGAACATAAAGACATTATATTTTTTATTATTTTTTTCTATCTGAACATGTGTGTTTTTGATGGTCCTAGATCAGCCCTGGACTTGATAAGCTGCCCTCCAGCCTCAGTTTATTTCTTTACATTTCTCATAGTTGACTCTATCCTGGCTCTCAGATTCCTGAGTTGAAACAAAAAGTGTCTTTTCTTCAGAGATAAGAGTACTAACTGGGGTGCTGAGTGAGGTGTCACACCACAAGGTTCCCAGGAACTGAAAGTCTGATAGATTTATCACACGCTTCTGAGTAAGTGCAGAATCCTCTGGCAACTATTCTAAACTCCTACATTCTGAAAATCCACCTGTGTCCTCTGAATTGACAATTCAAGAGACCAAAGCAAAAGCATCAATGTCTTTTGTGATTTATGCTCAGAAGTCATACACTTGTCCTTTTTTTCCCCAAAACTTGTCCCTCAGGGAACAGCTATTATTTCAGCATGACTTTTTTTCTTTTTCAACTTTTCCTGAATAGAAAATCCCTTTTCTGAAATTTACCCCAATAATTCCATTTTGCTCCCTGAACCCTATCTAATAAAAGGAAAAAAGAAACATCGACAAGCACTACACATAATCACCAAATACAGGCTCACACATCAGCTCTCCATTTGCTATTCTGGTTCCCCTTTGTCCTTCATTCAGACTTAAGCAAAGTGAATTATTACTTAGGATAAAAATTCATACTGAAGCTTTTGAATTAATTGTGAATTTACCTATACTACATTACAGTGGGTTTTATTTTATTTATTTATTTTTCTTTGGTACCAGGGATTGAACTCACGACCTCAGGCTTGCCTGGCAGGTGCTATACCACTAAGCTACAGAGCATTTTTTTTGCAGAGAACAGTGAGTAGTTTTCACTTGTGGTTCATTTGAGTTGATACCTTTTAATACATTAGAAAATTCTTGCAGTTATTGTTTTCAATGTTGTTTTCTTTTCTTATTCTTTCTCTCCTTTTTCTGAGATTCAATTAACCTGCATATTAGAACTTTTGATTGTTACACTTGAAATTAAGGAAACAATAATTCATGCATGTATTCATCAGTTCCATAGTTTGTATGATTAATATACTTATTTGCTCTAAACATTCTTTAAATCTTCCTCATTTATAATAGATTTGCTTAATGTATCAAAACTTACGGTGTAATTCGTTCTTCTCACATTATTTTATACTGTTTTAAAGTCCACATGAAGGGAGACTCTATTAATATGTGGAAAGTGGAACACTTGTCTTTATAGTATATTATTAAATTTTAGACATTTTCTAAACTGTAAATAATTTTTCATTGAGAACATATGCCTTATATAAATATATATTACAGTTTTGATATTAATCTGTAAACAAAAAATCTCTCCAGCTTATTTTGCTGATTTATAATTTTTTCCATGAATTTTTGCACAATTTTCCTGAGATAGAATAAACATAGTGTTTATGTTTTATGTTTTCCTATAGTTTTAAATTTTAATAAATTAGGAATAAATAAAGTCAAATATATATATTTTTCCTCAAAAGACATTTTATATGCTTTGTTTAGTTTTGGTTTTATTTATTCTCCAATATTTACTATTTCTTTGGCTCTAATAAATTTTTTTATGGTTTTTTGGGGGTTTTCTAATCTTAAAGTTATAGTGTTCAATCATTTATTTGAACCCTTTCTAGGCTTTTTAATCTATGTATTTATTGCTAGGTCACATTACATCTTTTGATGTGTCCCACAGATATTGATATGACTTGTGGTGATTTTCACTGATTTCTTTAGCAAACATCATTTTGATTGTATCTGAGGTCCTTTGAGATTATTGGTACTGGAGATCTGTATATCATTGACGATTTGGGAAGTTTTCAGCTAATATTTCGTGAAATAAATTTTCTATTTTTCTCATGCTTCTTTGTTTTCTGGAATTCCCACAAGTTGTATATTTGTTCATTTGTGTGTCTCATAAGTCTAGTAGGCTGTCTCACTCTATTAAATTTTTCTTTCATTTATTTTTTATGTTTTATTTTGACATTTATTTTGTCTGCTTCAGTTAATTTGTTGAACTGGTTCTAAAGTTCCTAAATTGTTACTTCTTGTTTTCATCTATTGTAGAACCTCTTCATGGTGTTTTTCATTTTGTTCATATTTCCAGTATTTCTTGCTGGATCTTTCTTATTTCCATTTGGTAATATATACTGAATGTATGTATGTCACTGATATATACTGCATAAATTTTTGGATTTCTATTTACCCACATTAACTTGTACTTCAATTTGTTTACTTAGTACCATTATTTTAAATTGTTTTTAACTATCTCAGAGATTTCCTTCAAGTGATCTATTTATGGAAAATCATTGTCCTTCTTGTAAAACTGTTTCGCTCATGTGTCTGTATCCTTATGTCCATTTCTGCACAACTGGTGTGACATTTGCTTCCTGTAGTTTTCAGAATTGGAATCCTAGAGCTAAAGAATGCTAATAAGCCTTTTCCTGGTCCCCAGAAACAAACTTGAGTGATATCAAGAGTTTTGTGCCTGTAGCTGCAGTCCCACCCCTATGGACCACTCAGGGGGCCTTACCTAGATGCAGCCAGACAAGATACTTATACAGGTAGTGGTGGACTTGTTTTGTATTCATAGAGTTATGAACAGAGCAAGGAGTTCTCCCAGGTTCTTATGGACTGGGGCAGCTGAAACAAGGAAATTGGTAAGAGTGTCTCCTGCCTGCTGGCTGAGGGCTGAGGAGGAGCACTCTAACAGATCATACCAGGGCAATGTAGACACTCACAGTGTCTCAGACACCTAGACTTGACCTGGAATTTTTCTAGCTCTAGATATGTGATGCAGGCAAATTTTGGGATGTGTCATTGTATATCTGAACATCACATTATTATATAAATGTTTGTAGATAGGATTGTGGAGAGAACTTGAAAGAAATAAGACTTCCTCAAAGGACATTTTGATTATTCAGTGAATTAAAGGTTAACCACAATGTTGTCACTAAATAAATGTTAATGTTATGATCTCAATTCTTCTTTGGAAGTGAAGAATGAAAGCTCCATGTAGATCAGCTGCTTTTAAAATTCCAGAGAGCTTTAGAAAACAAACTCTATGAGAATTTGATTTTCTTTTAATATAAATATTTTGGATTTTCTTATAGATACTATGACTAACTCTTAATTAACTTTGTCATTTTGTTTTCAGAGCTAATGATGCAAACAGTCAATTAGTGTCTTTCTATCCCCAAGGTCCTTTACCAAGTATGAGCAAATAAGCTGTTATTAAAAGACAAATATTATCTATGGTGAAGCAGAACTAAAAAGCTTTTATTCAAGAAAAAGAGAAATACTAGTTAGTGACTATGATTTTTAGAAAGGAAATAAAAACAAACGCTGCAACTTGTTACTAATAAGTAATTTAGCTCTCCTGAAACTAAATTAGAGTGAATCCTGACAATCTGCACCTTATTTGTAGGAAAAAATTTTTAAATGAGTTTTAAAGTGCCACATGTATGCTAATTAGTAGAGAGAGAGAGCAAGAGCCAAAGTGTGTGTGTGTGTGAGTTTGTGAGAGAGAAAGGCAGAGAGAGAGAGAGAGAGAGAGAGAGAGAGAGAAAGGGACAGTGAAAAGGAGAGGAAGAGGAAGAGGAAGAAGAAGAAGAGAAAGTAAAAGTGAAGTAAACAAGGATTTTCCTAAGAGTGAGGTGGCTACAGAAAACGTATGGGTTAGAAAGAAATGCATATATTTTTGAAAAATCAGTCATGGAAAATTCATTAATTTTGCATATTTTCCTAGCAAATAAAAGTTTCACAATGCAACAAAAAACAACACCCCTGTGAAATGCAAAAAAGTAAGTATTTTTAGTATTTGTTACTTCATATATTAAGATCTTGCAAAAATAATTGACTCAAACTTTGGAGAAAATAAATTGAGAATTGGAATAACAGAAAATATTTCAGTAACACATATTGAAGATGCAATGTTCATAGCTGTATTATACTTTTAGAATAGAAACATAAACTACCTCTTAATAGCTTTTATCAAAACTTGAGTGGTTCATATGTCATTATATTTATTAAAGGATGGAATAATTTAACTTACTAATGGTACATTATTTCTTATATTGGAACAGCTACTCATAAAGTTAAAATGGATGAATAAATGAGTGACAAATTCCATATTCCATATAATAATTTCAATTTGATGTTTACATACAGATTTTGAGATTTGAGAATTTTTGAAACCTAAAATATATTTTCCTTTCATTTGTGTTGAAAAACATTAAATTGGCTGGAATAAAGAACCCTCAAAATAATCATAAAATTTTAAACTAGAAATAGTAGAAATATGTATGAGAAGAAATAACAAAGCCATTGTTTCTAAAAGTGGAAAAGATCAAAAGTAGCATTAGGGAAATGAGTATCCAGAAAACAAAGAATAGTAAGTGGCAATGATGAAGATGGGGGTTTCCACTGCTGGCTAAAATGACAGAAGGGAAAAAATACAAATTTCATTTGCAGTTCTTGGTTGCCCATATCAGCTTCAAGTCTATGAAAAGAAATCCTTTTAAAACACAGATAATTTGATTTATCCCCAGGAAAATGGAATTTAGAAAGAACTGGACCATGAGAAACCGTACATTGGTGACCACATTCATTCTTCTAGGACTCACAGAGGATCCAGACTGGCAAATTGTAATTTTTCTTTTTCTATTAATAACATATTTATTGAGTGTCACTGGGAATCTTATCATTATCCTTCTCACATTGCTGGATCACAGCCTCAAAACACCCATGTATTTCTTCCTTCGGAATTTTTCCTTCTTAGAACTCTCGCTGACAACTACCTGTGTCCCTAGATATCTGGTCAGCATAGTCACTAAAGACAAAACTATTTCCTACGATGCTTGTTTGACACAATTATTCTTTTTCCTTTTCTTTGGTATATCAGAGTTTTTCTTGTTAGCTGTCATGTCCTATGACCGCTATGTGGCCATCTGCAAGCCCCTTCATTATAGGAACATTATGAGCGACAGAGTATGCTATGAGCTGGTGTTTTCCTGTTGTTTCATTGCTGTGTTAAGCATAATTCCTGGAGCTGTGGTGAGTCGGACTGTGGAATATTGTGGTACGAATATTGATCACTTTTTCTGTGACTACTCTCCTCTTCTGAAAATCTCCTCTACAGACACGAGGATCATGGAATATGCAAATTTTATTTTAGCAATTTGCACACTTCTGATTACTTTGACATTGGTAACATCATCTTATGCAAACATCATAAGAACAATTCTGAAGATCCCTTCTACCCAGCAGCGGAAAAAGGCTTTTTCTACCTGTTCCTCACACATGATTGTTGTTTCCATCTCTTATGGCAGCTGTATTTTTATATATATCAAACCTTCTGCTGAGGAAAGGGTGTCTTTAAACAAGGGTATTGCAGTACTCATAACTTCAGTTGCACCTGTTTTGAATCCTTTTATATATACCCTAAGAAATAAGCAAGTGAAACAAGCAGCAAAAGACTTAATTAAAAAATGTGTCTTTAATACTTTGAAACAATAGCTCTGACTTTTATAATAGTGTACTACTAAAAATTGAAAATTATACTTTCTATTGGCTACCTTTCAACATCTTCCTTTATTTTTATATTGTGATAGTAAGAACTCATTCATAAATTTCCATTCAGTCTCCTCCTGGAATTTTAGCTTTTTAACTGTATTACCTGCATCCTTGTTTGTCTCTTATGCAGTCTACAATCGTGCATTTTCTCAATATAATGCTCTGATATTTATTATCCTGACAATATTTCATCATGAATGCATTTTAGAAGTCTCATATATATCCATATTTTCTAGTACACAAATACCCAGAATACAGATCATTTATTATCCTGAGAAATAATATTAATTAATTTCATTTTATAGTTTGAGAAGTGATATTTTTCTTCAATCATGTGATATTAATGCTTCACAAATATGGGTTATGTTTCTAGAGCCAACCTTTCTCCTTTCCTGTATCTTTTTCTTATTTTTGAGTTTGCCTGGTGATAGCTGTTCTCCACATATTTTTTCTTTTCTCCACTTTTCATATGTACGACATCACTAATGGTACTTTACTATGAATATTCAGGATGATAGGTAAAATGCTTGCATGCATACTTGCTTTTTAGCTGAAACTTCTTTCCTTCTTTTTAAACTGAGACTCTAATAAAACAAGTTGCATCTTTAAAACAGTAAGATACAATTTTAGAGATATATACTTTCTGATTACAATGACCATTCCAAATGCTCAAATTCACATAGTAGATCTTCTGTTTAGATACTTGTATTATGTAAATGGAAATAATGCACTGCCTCATTCATAAAAATATCTTTAAGTTATTAGCTTTTATTCACTGATGATGAATTTAAACAATCAGTATTTTAAGAGTTATTTGTGTTTTTACAGTGAAATCTATAAAGTTTAAATATATACACTTTCCTTGGCAATGAGGACCAAACTAAAATCTGAAACAATAAAATGGTATTTTTGTACTTTTTTGTTACCGCTTAAATTGTTAAAAAGAATCGTAAAACAATTTAATTTGTACTTTCTTACACCTATTTAAAAACAATTAGAATCTTGGTGTCCTATAAAAAGAGAAACAATGCATATATTTATTAGTAGAACCAAGGGGAATGTCGTATGAAACTGTAAGTGCCAGGCTAATTTTAATGAAACTAAAACAAATCAATCCTGATACCAGAGTCATTCCAAGTAAACTCCACTAGTAGAATATTCATCTCCCAAAAATGATTTAACTTTGTGTCCCCATACATTTGAGTTACAGAGATAGATTCTATTCAAATGGAAAGGGGATCAAGAGTTAGAAGAGGGGAGGAAGAGAGGAGAAAAAGAGAAAAGAAATTAAGATGTATTGTGTGCATGTACCAACTCCCCACAGGAATGCAATTATTATGTAACACAAACACATACACTGCTAATAAAAACATAACCTGAACAATTTCAAACTATGTGTTCATTCTTCTTTTTTTGTACCAAGAATCTAACTCAGGACCTTGTGCTTTTCAGCCAGGCCCTTATGCCTCTAAGCTGTATCTTTGGTCCCTGTGTTCATTCTTAAATAAATGTATATGTTTTCATTCAATCAGTAAATATTTATTAGTCATTTTTGAAGCTGGAAATACAATGTGAGTATGCTTATAGAAAAATAATACTTTGTAATTTGTCAAAATATTATGGCATAATATAGTGTCAATGTTTTTCTTATAAACACTCATTCATATGATTGAAACTTTCTGGTTTTTAGTATAATTATTTTAGTGAGATTTAAATTACATAGCATCAGGTGAACTTTTCAGTAAGTATATAGTGAAATAAATTTGTCAAATACCTATGTAGCCAGAAAAGGGAATAATCTGGTAATATATAACTGAAGAATGATAAATAAGTATATTCTATTTTACAGCTATGGTGTATGCATAGCTTAATTTTTGATAAATTATTCTAATGAAGAGAAGATTATCAGAAAATAACTGTATCTCATTTTCAATATTTTTTTGGAAAGAATCTGGGTTAAACATTGCTTTATGTAATTATACTTAAATAGATATTTAAGTAGATAATTATGTGGGTCTTATTTCACCTAAAAATCACAGGAGAAAAGAACCACCACACTCACAATGCCCTAAGAAATGCAAGCCTCACTTAAAACATTTTTAAATAATGTAACATGTGAGGTATACTTGAGAAGGGTAAAAATGATTGAAAAATAAAGGGTCAATTTAGTTGAAAGATTTAGAAGATAAAAGGAACATCTCTGTCATTTTCATGAAAATATAAATAACTAGTAAATTATAAATGAATAACTTTTCCTAACTTTCATGAAAGAATTATATTATTAGAAACATCAACTGTCCCTAATTCTAAAGATAGTAGGTGTTGGCAAGAGGAAACAGGGCCAAATTAGTTGCATACTTATAAAAATTTCCTAACAGTATAAGTCTAAAAAGAGGAGAACATTTAGTGAGAAAAAATGTAACAAATGGCTATTGTCCTTGCAGCAGAATATTGTTTTTTACATGGTAAAAGTATAAAAACAGAAACACTAAATCTGCTAGAAGACCAAGTAGGTAGAAATCTTGAAGACATAGGTGTAGGCAGAGAATTCATGAACAAAAATCAAACTGCAAGGGAAATACTTCCTAAAGCAACAACTGGGATCTCATCTTATTAAAAAGTTTTGCCTGTCAAAAGAAATCTCCAACAGAGTGAAAAGAAAACCCATGAACTGGGAAAAATCTTAGTCAACTGTCCCTCAGACAAAGGAATTATATGTAGAAAGTAGAAAGAATTTTAAAAAGTCAGGTCCCCAAAATTCAAAGACCCAATCCAAAAATGGGCATCTAAGATGAATACACATGTCTCAGATGAAGAAATATAAATGGCAAATAAATACATGAAAAAATATTCAACATCATTTGTCATTATAGAAATGCAAATTAAAACAACACTGAGATTCCATTTCACTCCAGAAAGAATGGCCAGGATCAAGAAAACCACCAACAACAAATGCTGGAGAAGTTATGGGGGAAAAAGGACACTTCTGCATTGTTGGTGGGAGGGTAGACTGGTGCAACCATTGTGGAAATCAGTGTGGAGTTTCCTTGAAACACTGGGATTGGAGGTTCGGTTTGACCCAGGTACTCCACTTCTGGGCAGATTCCCAAAAGAACTGAAATCATCATACCACAGTGATATATGTGCACCCATGTTTATAGCAGCACAATTTGTAATAGCTAAACCTTGGAAACAACCCAAATGTCCATCAACTGAGGAATGGATAAAAAATGTGGTATTTTTATACAGTGGAATACTACTCAGCTATAAAGAAAGATCACATTGAAGCTTTTATAAATAAATGGATGCTACTTGAAAACATACTGGTAAGTGAAATAAATGAAACTTACATGTGTAATACCATACTGTCTCCCTAGTATAAGAAACTGAAGGAGTAAATAAGATACAAAATCATCAATAAATAATGTGAGAGTATAAGAAACTGCTCAAAAAGGAAAGATTAGACAGGGAAAAGGAGAAAATAAGGAAGAGAGAAGAAAAAAGATATAATTTTGTATATACATTTAAGATTACTAAGATGCTTATACTACTAATTCTATTAGTTCTTGGAAAAAAGCAGACAACATCCATAGGATTAGATCAATTTTGCATGACTATATTTGGTAATTCAAATAAGACTTATGAAGATAATTAGGCAAAACAACAAACATTGTTATGTTCCTACCACCTTTTTGAAAGCCTACAATGTTATTGTTTTGGGCTCTTAGCTATAGTTATTTATTTGTTATTTGTTTTTCCTTTTAATACAGGAAGGATAGATGTACACATATAGGCTTAGATATGCCTAGAACTTCACCTAGAGGGTTTACTAGAATTGATTTTAATATGTGTGATAGTATGAACAACTACATACACAATAAGTTAATACGCATCAAAATAGTATAAAAGCAATCAAAACACAAGAATGGAAAAGAAAATGAGACATCATGGTAGCCATTGATGATTTCCTATCCTTTTTATTTGAAAACCAATAATGCTTTTATTCTTGGTTTTGATTGGTTCTAGTCGGTTTTCAGTTTTTTCATTTCAGTATATATGAAGATATCAACAGTTATTTTCAAGAAAACAAGAGACATTATGGTAGCCATTACTGATTACCTAGCGTCTGGTCTTGAAAGCCTTTTAAGACTCTCATTCTTATTTTGAAGAAATAATGAGAAGAAATCTAATTTTGAAGAAAACAAGCGTAGCCACTGTTCACTTCCTGCTGTCTTTTTCTGCAATCTTGTGTTATTTGCATTGTTTTACTCTGCTGTGCTTTGTTCTGTTTTGGTTTGGTTTGCTTTGTTTTCTTTGATTCTCTTTAAAATAAAAAAAATTTATGTCAATATGTGACTATTAGAAGCAATCTTAATCTCACACTCTCTGAAGTCTACAAAAGCACAAATATTTTTTAAAAAGAATAAAACCATACAAAAGCAGGAAACAGTTTAGGATACCATCAATGTATCAAGATTTTCAGAACTATTTGGGCAGACAGGTTTTCCCAAAACACCTGGCATGAACTCAGTGCTCAGCATTAGCAAAATAAAGGAAAAGAATGGGCTCCTGAGCAAGCTGGGGTGCGGTTCATTAAGGATGAGTCCTGATGAAGGCACTGGAGCCTGCCTGATATAGCAGAGTAATCCTTGTGGTAGCTTCTGGGATTTAAGTCTAAAATCTTAAACATGCATTAAAATAATAAATAATAGAATTCACAGTGAAAATATAAGACAAGCACCAAATAACATGCCAATGTTTATGATGCAAAAATTACTGGTGTAAAAAAAAGACCTACAAATGCATTAGAAGACATTGCCTCACAGAAGTGTTTATTTTAGTATACTGTGTTTAACAATGAGGATAATTTTCTTTTTTTTTTTGGTGCTGAGGATCAAACTCAGGACATCATGTTTGCCAAGCAGGCACTTACACCGCTGAGCTAAACCCCTGGCCTTGTGGAAGAAAATTACTTTTAGAGTTGCTTGATGATATTTAAATTTCATTGGTATGAAAATTGAAAACTAATTGATGATTGTTTAAAACTAAACTCTGATGTTCTTGTTAAATGCCATCCTCATTTTCAGGCCATATAAATGGAAAAATGTTATTGTAACAAATGAGATCATAATGACAAAAATAGAAAAAAACCCAAAATGCTCATGGAAAGAATGTAGAATACTGCAGTAGATGGAAAAACAGAACAATGGTGATATTGCATTACATATAAGGTTCCATTTAAAGTTCAGATAATGAATTTCTTTATCATTAAAATTTATCTGACAAGCACTTTTTGACCAAGTTCTTAAAGTGCTATTTTACCTGCTGGTTTCTAAGGGAATATATAAAAGGCCTTAGCACTGGGGCAACGGAGACGCTGAGCACTGCTATCCCTTGGTCAAAGTCACTGATTCTTTTGCTGGAGTTCTTACATACATGAAAGTTCAACTACTGTAAGACATGGAGACAACAGCCATGTAAGGAGCAAGTGGGAAACGCCTTTTACCTTAGGTCAGCAGAGGAGATTCTCAGAAGGCTCTTGAGGGACACATAGTAAAGTAACACTAATGTTAAGGTTCCCATGAGAGTTAATACTGCCAGGAAAAATCCCAAGAACTCTCTGGAGGTTGTGCCTGTGTGGGAGATCAGGAGCATAGGAGAGGAGTCACAGGTGAGCTGGTCAAGGATCTTGGACTCACAGAAGTCCACTTGAAGTCCCACGATAACCAGGGAAAAAATATAACGAGAAATCCAGCCAGTCAAGAACCAACTACAAGCTGAATGTAGATTCTGCTGTTCATTAGTGTTGTGCAATGCTGTGGCTTGCAGATAGGTGTATAGTGATCATAGGACATAGCAGTGAAAAGAACAAATTCTGTTCAACCAAGGAGTATTCAGAGAAACACCTGGGCCATTCAACAATTATAGGAAATGTTTGTGTTTCCCGTTGCAATGCTGACCAAGAATTTAGGAATACAGACTGTGGTGACTGAGAATTCTATGAAACAGAAATTCCTAAGGAATTAGTAATTGTGTGTTTTGAGGTGTAAATTTATCAGAGTGAGAGCAATAATCATCATATTTCCAGAAACACTCAAGACATAAGTAAAACTTAGAAATAGGAAAATCAAAATATTTGTCATGTGTTAGTCCCAGAAGAATGAACTCTCACAGATGTTTTTCTCATTCTTTATTGAATTCTGTCAGGTCTATAATTAAAGACCACACCTTCTTGATCAGGAAGTATATATGGTATATAATAAATTGTACAAGTTAGGCACCAAGTTATACTGAATTTTGAAAATATATTAACTATGACAAAAAATTGCTTGGTACCTGCCTTATAAATCACTAAGCATTTAATGCTGAGTAAGTCATTTCATTGGTACAATAACTGCATCTGCATAAGAAAAAAATTCAAACTTCAAATGCACTGTAATTTATTTTATAAATCAGGTCTGTACTATGAAAATGATATAGAAAAACTTAAAATGTGAAATATTCTTTCATTATTAAAATACTATCCAAATGTGCACATGGTCTGATTCTGGAAATAAAATATTTTGAATTATGTTTTGTAGTTGTTTATAATTTTGAAAATATTTAATATCTATCTTTCCATATAGAGAATTAACAGTTTAACAAATGAATCATGACCTTCAAATATAATATTTATACAATCCTAATGAAACAAACATAGAATGCTCAGAAGTTTTAAAAATCCTTGAATTTTACTTTTTTTGCATTAAATGACAATTTATTGGTTTATATATAGGGTTATAACAATTAAAGTGAAGTGATCTTGGTTATACATGAATTAGAAAATGGAAAAATAAAAAACATGAGAAATAAAAAGTATACCTACAATGTTATACTCTCATAAGGTAACAGTTGTACTGCTCAAACTCAAATGTTCTCTTGCTTTTTTTAATCAAGTCAAGTTTTACTGTTTTACTTTTGAAGCGTCTCATAGATTTCCCGATGTCTGTCTTTGATTTTTTATACTGTAACATACAGTGTATAAATGCTATTGACAATATGATCCTGGTTATATGTAGTAGACGGAGTATATTTTTGCAATGAATCAGATAACATATTCTTCAAGTAGAAGAGGGCCTGATAGGAAGTTGATACAGTCTCAGGTTCTGGTAGATGGTGCTATAACCAGACCTTAGCAAAGCCTCTAAAAAGTCCTGCATCTTGAGATTCAAAAAAGACTTGGTGACATAGTGAGAAATTGTGGTGTTCCAATTTATGGCAGAAACACTCTGGATGTCTCAAATATTAAATTCATGCTAAATCTGAAAATACATAGTATTGCAAAAATTTTCACTAAGTAAAAGTCTCTGACCCAACCACTTTGTTTAGAAGAAAATCAAAAGATTACAGAAATGGGGAGGTCAGTAACAAAACAATTTACAACTGGTTAGAGAGCAGGAATTTAGAAACAAAACCAAGCTTTTTGGGAAAGAAAGAAGAAAGAAAGAAAGAAAGAAAGAAAGAAAGAAAGAAAGAAAGAAAGAAAGAAAGAAAGAAAGAAGAAAGAGAGAGAGAGAGGGAGGGAGGGAGGGAGGGAGGGAGGAAGGAAGGAAGGAAGGAAGGAAGGGAATGAGGAAGGGAGGAAGGAAGGAGAGGAGAAAGAGTGAAAAAAGAGGAGAGAGACAGGAAGGAGAGAGGTGAGAAGGAAAAAGTGAAAGGAGGAAAGACAACGTAAACTTCTTGTCAGAATCAGGGCAACACTTTCAATCAAACAGGCAAATAAATAGAGTTAAACATGCATACTTTGCTTTTTAAGTGACAGTGTTATTTCTAAAAGATAAAAGGGCTAATTTATAAGTGAAATTTAAGAAATGAAACTTATGGAAAAGAAGTGGGCTGTACAGTATATGAATAAAATTTATGGAAACAGAATGTCATTAAGCTGGTATTAAATTATTAGATGAAATTACATGATCAAATGCTCTATTAATAACTTTTCTTTTCCAAACTTTCCATCAAAAGAACAAATGCCTGGACAAATTCACTGGTTTAATAATTTGTTAGACTCTCAAGAAATCTTGTGAAAAAATTGGGTGGAATGTTTTTAAAAAGATAGTTTCTAACTTATTCACTTTTAGAATACGTTGTTTTCTAAATATTCTCTCCAAAACAAGTGGACCATTTTAATTTATTCTCCCCCTGCTGTGCTCCAGGATAAACATAAGAGAATTTTGTAGGAATGTACAATTACAATATCTCTGGAGAGAGATGCTACTAATGAGTTCTAGAATAATTTTAGTCATATTCCCTGTATGTGACAATATGGACAACTATTTGGAAGAAAACAAGAGTCAATACGATAGAGAGTGAATATCTCCGATTGTCTAGTTTTGAAATTTATGTCTCTTACATTGCTTTCTTGTGATCCACTTTGTTCTGTTTTGTTGTGTTTAATTTTACCCTTTGATATAATTGCATGTATGTTTGAATATGTAAGATGGATGACCATATTGCTGTTTTTGACAGATCATGGAGCAGAACTGTTAACAGTGTCACTGTTTGAATGTCTACTTTACATGTTTTAACTTTGTAATTTTTACAACTATTTCCAAGAAGTCAGTATATAATTTGTCAAGTAATAATTTCTTAGGTTTTTTTGGTGTTGTTCTTTTCCTTTTTTTCCTTGGAATTCTGTATTGTTGCTATCCTCTATTCTGTTTTGGTTTTTATTTATCTTTAAATAAAATTTTTAAAAAATTTAGTCATATTTCAAAAATTATTTTTTTAAAAATTAGACCTCAGAGAAGTATATAATGCAAGCAACTTTGGGGAGGTAAAGTGAGATATTTTAAATTTAGTGTTGTCATTATTTAATTATAACCATAAGAATGTCTGCAAAAGCAGTTTTATCTTTTTTCTTATAAACATCAAAGTGAGAAGAAAATAACAAGAGGCAAGTGCTATAGGACATGAAAAGTGTAATTCAAACGCCTGTTGTTTAATGAAAAACATATCATGTACCTATTTTAGGCAAGATATAGTGAGTAGATAAACACATTATCAAGATAAAATAGAACTGGGATCTGTAATATACATATAAAACTCATGAAATTGATATTGGAAAATTACATTATTGTTTCTTTTACACTATAATAAAAGCAATGTTTATGTACTACTATTACTACATATGTAATTTTTTTATTGGACAAATTGGGATTTGGGATATTATTTTAAGGGCTGAGTTGTTCAGTTACTTTTCTTCAAGGATGCTAATGTGAAGCTTCGTCATACTTAGAATTGGGTTTGAAGTTTATTCAAAGTTGCTAGAACATGTGAATCCATGACATTGAGGGAGGGGTAAATCAGGTGAATTAGGTGGATCGTTTCACTGTACAAGGATTTTAAGCAAAGGACAGTATATTTAACAAAAAAAAAGATACTTTATTCTTTTTTTCTAATATGTGATAAATGTTATGTTTTTGTGTTTGCTATCAGGCTTATAGGAAAACATTTATACTTAATATTTGACAAAAGGACTTTAAGGTGGTTGCCACAATGCCCACTACTTCATGTTGAAACCATTTCATAATCTCTTCTCTATGAGTGTTGGTAAGGCCTGCAAGCTTCTTCTAACATATACTACATGGCTAAGATGATGTGGCAGCACTCATGATTATGTTACTGTGGAGGCTGAACAAGCAGAAAACAAGTGAATCTATGGTGACAAAACAGAGCTCACCTAGCTTCTCTCAGTTGACACACACCAAGCAACCATCCATTCTGCACAGGTTAAACTATATGTAAAAGAAAACAGTAAGTATACTTTTGGTGTGCAACACATATCTTCCCAGTGCACACAAGTGTTCTTATTGCGAGCCTCAGGGCCTGCTATGAAATCCAAAGTAGCAGTCCTTGTCTCTTGGGGGTGAAGCTGTCTTTACCTTGAATGTCTAGGACAAAACCACCACTTCTCATCAGTATGGCAGGGCCCCATGAGAAATGTGCACAGCTCACTGAGCTGATGCACATAGTGACTACACCATCACTTGAGATGATAGGGAGAATTTCCTCTTGTTCCCTGTGAAGCCACCAAAGCATGCTGTTCTACCGTTGATTAGTTATTCTTCCTGTCTCACTCTACTTTCCCCTTAAACTCTTCCCGAACATATTCATATGATGATTGCATAATTAAACGTGCTGCAGTTCCTTTCTCTCATCAGGAAAAGAGGCTTCACCTGACCTCAGATTTTGTACATTGATTGCTGTCTTCTTAATCCCCTGCCATCCTCCCTGCAGAGTTTCAAGAGCTGTGCTGGGCGTGACACTTGTCACAGTGGCTCCTTTAATGTATTAACATAGAACAGGTACACAGAATGTAAGCTGATCTAATGGAAGCCTTCCTGACACTTGTTTCAATCATCCCTTCTCCCTTGACTATCCTCAAACCCTTATAAAAACCTCAGACTTTCACCCTTGCAGTAGAATCCTTTCTTGGACTCACCCACTGCTTTTTTGCAGTACATCAATAAACGCTTTGACTTTTCCATGTTCTATGACTACTGAGAAATTTCCTTACTACCCACAGCTCCAGCTTTTCTCATGCCATGGCTTACATTACAGTTACATTATGTAACACTGCTGTGAGCTACTTGGCTTCAGTGTGTCGGTGTCTTCACTGCTGGTTCTGAGGAAACTGTCAGAGATCCCACAGCTAAACTTCTAAGTCACCTGGAAGGCTGAGACAAGAGAATCACCATAAATTTGAAGACAACCTGGGCTACAAAGTGAATTCAAATCTGACCAAAACTATATGGCAAGTTGCTGTCTCAGAAATCCAAAAATAAATAAGTAAATAAACAAATTTCCCATCCATAAAAAATGTGAGTCCTAAAACTCCATGACTTACTTGGGAGGTAAACATATTACCTCCTGTGGTGGACCCCGCCCCCGAGACACCTTGACTGTAGTATGGCAGAGCTGATAGATTCTGTGAGGCAAGGCCCTTCTAATGAGCCACATTTCTGGGAATTTTTTATGCAGCATAAAAAACAAATACACAAGGTACTCAAAGCTGCCTCAGAATTGATAGCTTATTAAGAAAGCAAGATCAAATCCCCTAAGTTTTCCAATATATTTAATTTACATATTTATAATCTGAAAACACACATTCGCTATTTTTCCTTTAATGTACATTTTTCTTTGGAGGTGAATATGGTGACAAAAAGTTAAAACTTTTACCAGCAAAATTTCTCTGCATATATAATCCTGCTGATTACATACCCAGTTGTCATGAGACACTGCAATAAAACTGACTGGAAACAGCACAAAATAAATATAAACATAAGGTCAATTAATTGTTCCAATGAACCATGAACCATTTTAAGTCAAAGATCTAATGTGAATAGATATCTTCCTCTGACACTAAAGTAGCTTCTGTGAGAGTGAAATAAATGGTTGTATACTTTAATATACAATTTTAGGTGTAATATAGGTGTTCCTAAAAAGATCAACAGGAAGCAGGCTTTCCACACCAAGAATTTCTGAGATATTCAGATTTGTTGCCTACATGCTTTTCCCATATTTTCATACTGTTACAAAAATTCAGATCTGTCTTGAAAACTTGTCTCCAGCAACTTCTTGATTTTACTATATTTGAATAAACTCTTACCATTTCTTAGTCTTGGTAAATTCTCTTTTCTACCCAAGTTACCAACCTCCATAGGGCATCTTGTGTGGCAGTCAGTCCCCAGTGATCCTACCAGTTGTTATTTATCTTTTGTTTTCAGTTTTTTTTTTTGTCACAACTAAGACTCTGACTAAACTTGCATCACTCAAAAAAAATTCCACATTTATCCTTGCTGTGGTAGAAACTTGAAAATAGCTTTCCAAGTGGTCTCGTTATGTTCACTTTTTTGGTTTTGGGTAAATTATTTACTCTTCTTTTAAATATATTGCTTTTAGTTGTGTGGGCAGATTTGCTTTTAGGATAACATTTTTTGTTAATTAAATAAGTAGATAGCATTCAGAAGATATTTTTTTCTCCTCTATCTCATTAGCTATCAAAATTGTGGGAAAGTATTCAATTATCTAAAACATGGTGAGCAGTAGAATTTTACTTTGATTCTCACATATATAAAAACCAAAACCAAAATCAAACCCTTTACTCATATGAAATTATCAGAAAAATAATTTTAAGAGCAACATATATCTCCTTCTCAGCATATATCAAATCCATATTGGGTAAGTCTGCTCCACACCTTGTTCACCCAGGACCCAGGTTATTATAATTAGAGTAACACCAATAACTGTCAAGAGAAAATATGGTAGAGAATAATGTAGATACCATTAAGCCTTCAGTTTGTACTATACCATTCTATTATGATTCATGACCACAAGAGTAATGTAGAAATACCTATAGTCATGAAAAAAGCAATAAAATAACACTGATTATAACAAATTTTAATGATTATATTTTAGTGTCCAAGCCCAGCATACTTAGATTTGTGATCTTGATGAGTAGACAGTGCATACTGCATTGCCTAATTTCCTTTGCATTCATGTTCCTAATAGACCCTGGTAGTAAGAAGCAATATAGAAAAGTTAGAAAAGTTAGAAAATAAGGGGATTTGTGCTTTCTCTTGTTTTTCTCTGATCATCTGTCTTATGATCCCAGCAGTTGCACCTGACTTCATAGAGGCAACCGGCCTCTCAGTTTATTTCTTCACCACTCCCACAGCTAGTTTATGATGGCAAATGTTTTCTTTCAGATCCAGATGTCTGCCTTTTTCTTGCACTCCAGCCAGGAGATTCAGGCCACTCCAACATGAGGCCACCAGTCAAATAATAATTTTAAACAAAAATTTATGTAATGTATAGTTAGATATGCTTAAATAGTGAGCAGTCCAAACAATGTCACAAATTTCTTCAGTGCTCAAATGTTAAAACATTCATGGTTAATAGAAAATAATAGCTCCATTTAATGTTCTATGCTGAGCTTACTGCCTCTCCTGCACTGTACTGTAATCAATCTTCTGGATGTTCAACAACTAAAATTAAGAGATAATTATAAATTTCTCTTGTACTCCTTTTGCTTGGATCCACTAGATCTTTTCCAGAAAAAGGTTATATGACTCATTTTGGGGCCATAAACTATACTCAACAAGCTTTAAATGATACCACAGCTCAACTCTCTAAAATTAATAAACAGGCCATCCTCCAAAACTCAGATGGCATTAGACATTCTAACAACACAAGAGATACTTATACAATTATAAAACCTAAATGTGTGTATGACAAACGAATGACATGTCCATTTCTAAAGTTTCCTGGACCTTATCCTTATTCTCCTTATGAGAAACCATTACTAAAATTATAATCATAAATACCATGTTGATTCTATTATTTGAATCCCTCATACTTTTAATTGATTGTTTGCCTTTGTCTCCTTTAGACTTAAAGCTGTACACCTACCCAAGATAAAAACCAGATGTCTTGTCACAGTGGAAGAGACAGATACTATCCACTATGGGCCTGATCCCAAAACAAAAGGCTGAACTTGGCCCTCAAGCCCCACAAGGAGACCTTCTTAATATAGCTTTTCATGTCCTCAACAACAGAGATAAAAATCAAAAGGAAAAATAACACTCTGATCTTTTAGCTGTGACACTTGCAGCTCTGAGACAGGTAAACCAAGACAAGGCAGAGCTGCGTGAACCCTTCCCAGACCATGCTTCAGGTGCAACAAAAAAGGACATTGGGCAAGAGAGTGCCTCAACCCTGGCATTCCTGTGGGGCCTTGCCCTTATTGTAATATCAAGGGCCATTGGAAGAGCAACTGTCCTAGCCACCAGAGAGTGGGTGAGCCATCCTCTAATTCCTTGTCCTCACAGGAGATCCCATCACCACTGCATTCATCGCTGGCTGATCTACTTGGACCTGGTGCTCAAGACTAATGGGGCTCAGGGTCCACAGCCCCATTAAGGTATTCTTTTCAGAGGCCTAAGTCCCACTGGAGGTCTCAGGTAAGACACTCTCTGTACTTGTGGACATAGAGGCCATGAATAGTGTTATTCCTGAGTTTTCAGGCCATTATATTAAGTCTTTAGGCTCTATAATGTGTGTTGATGGCCAAACTATGTAGCCTTTTCAGACAGGGCCTATTCCATGCAGGTTCCAAACTCTTCTTTACCCATAGCTTCCTAGTAATTCCAACATGTCCCACATCCCTTTTAGGTAGGGATCTTCTTCAAAAGCATAACTTCTCCTTTATCTTCTCCCTCCCCACATCTCTAGCCCTCCAAACACTCTCACAATGCACCACAAATTCATCCCTTCCCCTTCCTTCTTCTCTGGTTGATCCCATAGCTTGGGATACTTCCAATTTCACCAGCACTACCCATGCCACACCTATTTTAATTCATCTCAGGGATCCTCAATTTTTCCTGGCATTCCCCAATGTCCCATAGGTCCCCAAAATTTACATGGACTTAAACCTATAATCAAGTGCCCTTTAGACAATAGTTTTCTTAAACCTACCCATTCAACCTATAAAACTCTCATTCTCCTGGTACTCAAGCCTGATGGGTCTTATTGTCTAGTGCAGGACCTTAGGGTAATCAATAACACTGTTACCCCAACCCACCCAGTGGTGCCAAACACTTATACCATGCTCTCTCATATCTCTCCCTCCACCACTCACTTTACAGTCATAGATCTTAAAAATGCCCTTTTTACCCTGTCCCCTGCACCCTAATTGTCAGGATTCCTTTGTGTTTATGTACACTGACCCAGACACTCTGAGGTCTCATCAACTTATACGTGTCATCTCTATGGTAAAACTTCTCCTCAGAGACACAAAGCACCCCCTTCCTTTCCTAATCATCAATTTCACAGACACACCCCTTGTCAGGACTGATAGGTAGATGTTACACACATGCCCTTCCTCAAAACTCTCAAATATCTTCTCACCTTTGTTTCTACTCTTTTCAGGATGGATAAAAACCTTTCCCACAACCAGAGAGACTGCTGATATAGTTAGTAAAGTCCTGTTGCAGGAAATCATCCCAAGGACTACAACCAAGGTGAAGCGGCTTCTACCTGGTCTTCTTGGAAATCCCAACAGTGGTCAACATTGCTAGATTGTCATCCTGGTTCCGCATCACTCAAGCTAAGTGGTGCCCTCCGAACCCTAAATCTAAACATCCTGAGTTGTCATCTCATATTCTATCTCCCACCCATCTCTGTCTCATCAAGGCCTCACAGCCACAGCTCTCAGGCTAAGTCATGTTTTGTTATCCAATTTGGTTCCTAATCCCCTACATTCTTTTTATACATTTTTTTTATAGCAGGACACTTGAAAGTCTTTCCTAAAGACTCCCACATCGTGCGTAAAATTTTCTTCATGTTGTTCTCTGTAACAACTGTCTTAGTTCTCTCTACCCTCAGCTGTTTAGTTAAACATAAAATCCCTGCGAGTCTAGGCTCCTATCTTCCTTATAGTGACACAGCCATGGCCCTCCCCACCCCTCTTATTCTTTCTAGCTCAACTCCTGGGCCAGAGACAAGCCTTACTTACCTACACTTTTAACTTTTACCATTTCAGATGAAAAAATGATCACCTCTCATAACTTCACTCCTCCTAACCCCACACTTGTTTTTCAGAATCTACCTCACCATGATCCTGATGAAATGAAACTCCTCACCATGGCCCTGATGGAATGGCATATTTAAATCAAAGACACCTTTCCTTCTACCTCTCCTGGGTCTTTAAATATGATAGTGGTCTGCCTCCTTATAGCACCTTGTCTCTCTGTGCAATCTATTATGCGGGCATTCACCAATGATAAAGTTGTCTTCTGGTACTAGCTTCTACATAGGCATGAACTATCATCCCATCAACCTTCCTAAACCCCAATACAGTGCCCCTTTTTAGCAGGAAGTAGAAAGAGAGAGACTTCACCCTTTCATAACAATAAAAAGACAAGAATGAAAGAGTTTTGCCCTTGAATAAGTTACACAATATTATAGCGGTGAGAGGTGAGATCAAGGGATGTTTACCCTGAGTTCACTTCCTCCTTCCCCTGTTACAACTTCCTTTTTCCTTTCCCAATGCATGCAGAAAAGGTTCCAATCAGCTCCTCACATGTCATCAATGACCACCCTAAGCACCACCCCGGTCAGAGGTTATATGTATATCCCATATCCCACATTTTGGTCAAAGGAAGCTAGGCTGCCTATGGTTATAGACTCCTCTCCATGTCCTTAGAATAAAGGCTACTTTTTACTTTATATTTTGCTCTTTTATGGTGCCAAAAACTCTAACAATAAAAAGCAAAACAAAACAGTTAGAAAGTTGGAGAAAATAAGGGGATTTGTACTTTCTCTTGTTTTTGCCTGATCATTTGTCTTATAGTCCTAGCAGTAGCACCTGACTTTCTAGAGGCAGTTGGCCTCTTGGTTTATTTCTTCACTACTCCTACAGCTAGCTCTCTCCTCATCCTCAGATGTGTAAAGCACAGCAGGAAGTGACCACCAGAAGAGTGCTAACTGCGTGGGATCCTTTCACTGGGTTTCCAGGAGTTGGAAGTCTCCACAGAGTTATCATGTCCGAGAAAGTGAGAGCAGAAAGTCATCTAGCAACTGTTCTAATCTCTTGTGTTCTGAGAATCTGTTTTACAGAGTATAGCCCCCAAGGGACCAAAGCAAGCCTTTTGTGATCTACCCTCAGAAGTCATGCATTTGAGCTTTCTTTTTCCCAAAGCTTTTTCCTGAGGAGATAAATAGTTATCTCAGTGTTCCTTTAATCTTCCTTTCTCCTTTTCCAACCTAAATAAAAAATCTGTTGTGGGAAACTTTCTCAGTGGCATTTCTATTTTCCTAACCAAGGCACAAAAGCAATAAATATCAGTGGATAGTGGAAATGTCTCGCATATATGGTATTTGTGTGTCCTAGTTCCCTTTTACTCTTTACCCAGACTTGAGCAAAGGTACAGATCTTATATTCCAAGTTTTGAACTGAGTGTGAGTTTGTCTATTTTCCATCTTATTGAACTTCATTGAAGAGATTGAAGAGATTTTACTTGGGATTCTTTGATCTTCTTTAGTCTTTGGGTTGTATATTTTAATAATTAAGAAAATTCTTTGAATTTTTTTGATTGTGTTTGTTTTGTCTGTATAAAAATTTGGGGAGCCTGGCTATTTTCACTATGTTGGTTCTTTATATCATACCAGTCATGTAGATTTGTTTTCCTTATAAACTTTATCTAGTATTTCATGATTTTCTCAACCTTCCATATTCAAAGATCATGAGAACATATTAATACATTAAAAGTGAATATTTTGTTAGTTTAGTATGACATTTTGAACATTTTCTAAAATGTAATTAATATTCCACAAATAGGATAGCATAGTATATATACCTTAATCAACTATAAATAACATGTGCAAAAAGCTTTCTTGATATTTCCTATAAATGTTTCTAGAAGGGTTTTCATAAAATTTTAGACCTCATGAAATTTTCTTAGTAAAGAGTACATGCAATATATTTATTTTCTTAATTTTCCTGTAATTTTGTGTTATATTTAATACAAGAATAAATAATTATCTATTTATTTTAGATAAGCTAGACAAATTTTAGATGAGGGCATGAGTGCAAAATTTTAAATTTTTTTGTTAGCAGTGATTTTATTTAATCACATTTTTATTATAAGTTACATAAATTGTCATTTATGCAACAGATTTTCTGCTGTGAAGTTAAAATAACTTCCTCCAAAGCACTTAATGGCAATCAATCAATTGTTCAATAATTAATGACAATCTAGAAGAGCAAGCTTTATCTTTAAATGCATAAAATGTCACTTCTGGGCTTTCTTATTTCATTACCAGGATCACTCGAAATGCCCAAGTCTACATTATTTCTCAATGTGTTTAGATTGTAGAGGCTGTTTTTAAGTAAAAGTATATAAGTGGAATTAATATATTGCCTTGTTTACAAGGATTTGCTAAGAATATTAACTATTATTCACTGATGGTGAATTTAATAATTTTGGGAGCGTTAATTCTATTTCTGAAGGTTGAATGTACAAATTTTAGATATGCACATATCATCTTTAAAATGAAGCACAAAAGTAAGTTCTTTTTCTTCTTCTTTTTAAATATTTCACATCATTCTAAGAGCCTTCAATTTTCCGAAGTTCTTCCATCTATTTAAAATTAATTATTTATTGTGTGGTAAATTTACACAGTGGAGTACTACTCAGTCATATAGAAGGATACATTTGAGCTATTTGTAGGAAAATTAATGTGCTTTATGACCATAAAGTTAAATGAAGTAAATCAGAAACATACATTTAAAATATGAGAAACTTAAAACATAAATAATTTAAAGATTAAAATAAGAGATAGATGATGAAAAACAGAAATAGAGCTTATGGAGGTGAGAAGGGTATCTTGGGAATAGAGAAAGAGAAGAGGAAGTTAAAAGAATTAAGATGGCATGTGTATATGGACCAAGTATCCAGGACAAATGTTATTCATTAATACTCACTGAAAACATATGCTAATTAAAACAAAAGAAAGAAAAACTAATTAGGATCTTGCTAGTAAATGATTAACAGAAATCCTATGATTAGAATTTAGTGTAAAAGATGATCAGATACATTAGACAATTCAAAAGATTCTATTATTGAACCTATTTAATTCTGTGGAAAAAACAAAGAAGTCCTGAGTTCAGATTCACTATGCATAAGCTCCATTAATACAATAGTGTCAAGAGAAAATGAATTAACTTTTATTACACTAAAATTGAATGACATAATTATTAATTCAATAAATTTATAGGAAGTTATTTAATAAATATTTTTAGTCACTTCACAATTTTGAATTTTTATGTGAAACAGGCTTACAAAAATACTGTTTCAATTTAAAGGAAACTGTAACATACTACTCTATTTTTCCTATAAGCCAAATATCTGATTAAATATTTGAATATTTCACATTATGTTTCACCTATACAGCAAATACCTAATGAAATATTTTAATACTTTGCAACATTATGAATGCTGGCTATTTGACATAATATTTTCTATTACACACTATAAGGTACAACTTTATTAAGTGAAGTTTCATATGTAAACCACAAGAAGATAATAGTTTGAAAACTAAAAGCTAAAAGATAAGTATGTGTGTGTGTGTGTGTATGAAGCAATTTAATAAACAACATATAATGTAATTTGCTATAAATTGCTGTAGTTAATTGATTGTATAACTACATTATCTCTTATTTCTGATACTTTCTTCAGAAGTATTTTGATTTAAAAAGTAAGTAACATGTATTTCACTGAATACTTTTAAATAATTTAAGCAATTTTATTTTGTCATAGAATTTAAGATTTAAAAATCTGTAGACAAAGGAAACACCAAAGAATGCATACCATAAATGGAAATGTCATTATTCTTTCAATTTTTAATTTATTTTATTCTTCTTTTATACCAATTGCTTTTAGTAATGTAAAAAAAAATTGTATTTTGTGTTTCCTGAAATAAGGCAACACTCTGAGGCATTTTTTTCTCTCCTTTCATCAACTAAGTTTTATGACTGTACAAGTCAATTATCAAATACCTGGTGATGAGTAGAGGATCTTTTCTCTTGATACCTAACACCAATCTAAACCAAAACCAGAGAACTTCAGCAACCAGAGAGAGCATCAGCCACCCCTCATCCCCACCTGAAATATCTCAACAGCCGGCAAGATCACTGACTACTGCTCCCCACTACTGCAGGAGCTCAGCAACTTACAGGAGCATCAACCACCCCTCTCTCCACCCAGAGGACCTCAGTGGGTTGGCAGAAGTCTCAGCTCCCCTTATGCCACCCAGGAGACTTCAGCAGGCAAGTGAGGGCATGGGTGACTCCTACCCCACCCAGAGGACCTTGGCAGTCTGGCAAGAGTACAGGTGAGCACTTCTTCCATACAGAGGACCACAGTCAGGCTGCAAGAGTGCCACTGAGGACACCTACAACCTGGAGGAACCCAGTTGGGTCTGCAAGACCTCCAATGACACATTAGGGTTGCAGCTGATGCAAACACCTTGGACAGGTGGGTCTGGTGGCCTGGAGCAGTCTGAAACCACAGTAACAATATGAGCTAAGGGTTGGTTCATATCAATACTCCTAGGCTGCTCTGTCCAGGAAGAATTCAGGACTCACCCAACCAGGCTCAAAGGAGGAATGTAGGTGACTGGACCCTCTCTTCCACTATTGGACCCAGCAACTAGGTGAACATCAGCCACACATCACAATGCTAAGACACACATGAAATGCAGTCCAGACTACCAGGATTGAAAAGACCAAAATATTAACCAAGAGGTGAAACTGACAAAATGAGAAAGCAAAATGAAATTTCAGACTCCCAGCCCACGTGGAACAAGTACAGGAGACATAGACATGGAGGACATTGGAAGTAAGACATTTGAAATTTCTAAAAAGATAGCAAGTGATGTAAACAAACAAATCCCTGAGGCTACAGAGGAAATTAGATCAAATATAATCTTCCAGGTAAAGAAAGAAATGACAACCTTAAAGAAGGAGCTGCTCAATATAGCTAGACAAGCTATAGATTAAAAAAAAAAAAGGTACAGAAGCATGGGAAAATGATGAAAACCTTCAAAGAAAAATAAAGGAAAGAAATAGAATGCATGAAAAGAAATAATTTCTAGCTCTCTTTGTCCTTAGTTGTTTGCTACTAAAAATTCTCCCTTACTTAAACTAATCAACAGTAGAAGACATTCTACTTCTAAAAGTCTAATTTTTCAGTCTTGTATGAAATTTGGTCATGAACTTTATTTCAATTTTATTGATAGATTCAGTGAGCCACATTTTATTTCAGTTATTCATCAGTGACACTGGGACATAAATTATTTTCCTGGAACCTAGGTCCAGAAAATGTTAATTAGCTTGTTTAAAAACAAAATACTGAAAATTAACTTCCAACAGTGGACTACAAAGATGTTTTAAACAGACCCATGAGGAAACTTGCGCAGAGCATCTGAAACAGGCTAAAATCATTATGAAAAATGAAACAATGAGCATAACACTAATAATTTTTAACAAGCAACATTAGCTTCTTGAGAAATTTATATAATATATGCAGAATTTTAATAATTTCCATTCCTTTTACAATTTCATTCTTTTACTATTTGAGACAATTGTTATCATTAGACCCTCCATTCAACTGCCTATTTGGTGTACAACCTTGAGCAAATTACTTGGCTTCTTCATGATTCATTTGCCTCATCTCTAAAGGTGGAGGTAGAAATTGTACCTGTATCATGAGTTTGTCCTGTTTACAAGATATGGTTATATGTGGAATATTTAGAAAACTGATTAAGATGAACCTAGTATTCTGATAAAATATTTAGGCAACTTTCTTAAAAATGCTGACAAATCAAAAGTGAATTTATAAGCATCACAAGTACACACAGGGCTGCCAGTCCTGTGACAATCATTAATTTTGGCTAGATGTTATTTTCTTATTGCAGCAGTGTTACTTACCCATATTTTTACCAGAAAAGTCTATCTACTAAGGAGTTACAGCTTTATCTGTTCTTTTTTCTTACCAAATTAGAAACTAAAACTGAAAACATGAAAAATCTATATGAATTTCTTTAAAAGTAACTATAATAATATTTCTTTTAGCACAAATAATATATTTTTATTTCCTATAACTATGTTCAAAAAAGCTAGAGTGAGAATGGCATTCTTTTCCATTTTTTCAAGTTTTATGAAAGTCTGTCTAAAAATACATATACTACATAAAAATATTTGAGCCATGGTTTGGTAAGATTTTTCCCTCATTTGCAAGTTTGAAATGATTATTGATGATTTTTAATGATGAATTCAAATGAGATGTGCCTTCACAAGGACGGGGTTAGAGTTGTTCTCCAGGAGATTTCATGAAAAGAAATTATGACTATTTCCCAAAGTTGTCATGGAGTTTAAGATTATTGTGTTAATTAAAAACTCATAATCTTTCTGATCACGTACTTGAAGGCTTGTTTTACCTGTTTGTTCCTTAGAGTGTAAATGAACGGGTTCAGTAAAGGGGCAACGGAAGTATTGAGCACAGCTACTCCCTTATTGAAAGCAACTCCTTCTTTAGCTGAAGGCTTTATGTACATGAAAATGCAGCTTCCAAAAGAGAGAGAGATGACAATCATGTGAGAAGAACATGTGGAAAAGGCCTTTTTCCTTTGCTGAGAAGAAGGGATTTTCAGAATGGTCCTGATGATGTTTGTGTAGGAAGCAATCACCAACACCAGAGTGACCGCCAAGGTTACAATTGCCAATAGAAAGTCGACCAGTTCCAGTACACTTGTGTCTGAGCAAGATATTTCTATGAGGGGCCCATAGTCACAGTAATAATGATTCAGCACATTGGAGGCACAGAAATCCAGCTGACTGGTCAGTATAATTGGAGATAAGATAATCAGGAATCCACAAAGCCAAGAGCAGAGAACCAGCTGTGTGCACACCCTGTTGTTCATGATGGTGGTATAATGCAGCGGTTTGCAGATGGCCACATAGCGGTCATAGGACATAGAGGCCAGAAGGTAAAATTCCGTGGCACCAAAGAAAATCGCAAAGAAATATTGTATGAAGCAGCCAACAAAGCTGATAGTCTTATTCCCAGTTAAGATGCTAAACAGAAGCCTTGGAGTAAAAGTGGATGTAAAGGAAATTTCCAAGAAGGAAAAATTCCGGAGGAAGTAATACATGGGTGTCTGCAGATGGGAGTCCAGTAGCGTGAGGGTGATGATTGTCAGATTTCCAATGACACTGAATATGTAAGCGAGAAAAAGGAATATAAAAATTAAAACCTGAATCTCCAGAACATCTGTTAGTCCTAGCAAAATGAATTCTGTCAAAGTTTGGTTTTTCATTTCTAACCTTTGATGCCTGTGAATAGACAAAAGACAGAAGAGCTCAGATCCACTTAGAAGCAGTAACATTTTCATGCTGACATGGTTCAAATGTCTTTTCACTATCAATGTGTCAATCAAAATTCTCTTTTAGAACTTTACAAGCTTGTTATGAAGTGACATCTTATTTCTATCTGTCCCTTGGTATGAGTAGGTGAAGAAATAAGCTTAAATCATAGTTGAGAAACCTTTGATAGGGAATCAGCAATACCATTAAAACTGTCATAACTAATGATTCCACAGCTTCAATCTAAATTTTTTAATTTATAGACTATCATAGCTAAAATTATTATTTTCTACTTGTGTCTGCTGTACCTCAAATCCAAGTTTTGCAGAGGCTTCAGCAGAGCAATGCTCAATGTATCTCCAAGTAGATTCCTACTTTTTCTTTTCTTCCATGTCTGTGTTTAAAAATCTATATAATTTTTCATTTCTTCCATGTCTGTGTTTAATATCTACATAATTTTGCTTTGACCAAAGAAATGCAATTGAAACCAAAATTTTGAGCCTGATTTAATAGTCCTAATGATGAACTCGAATATATGGAAGCAATTTATATCATACTTCGAGACTCTAAGTAACTATTTTTGGTACAATGAGAGGGAAGTATCTGAATATTTACATAGCTACTAAAATAGAAATTAAAGTATTTTTTTAAAATTGTGTTCATTTAATTTAAATTTTCACTTTTATTTAAAGTTCTTCATAATTCTTAAATTCCCAAACCTTTCTCAAACCCATTCTAGCAGATAACACACATAAAATTTATTAATGATAATTAATATTGCGTTGCAGTGATTCTCCTTATCTGCTTTTCTTCTTTAAACTTCTAAATGGATCTTCCTATACCTCTATTAAAAAAAGTAGAGTATACTACTTGTGTCAATTCGGTCTCTTTCTAACTCTTAAAAATAGGAAAGAGTAAAAAGCTTTTTTATCATCTTGTATATTAAAAAGCACTTTCAATATGTTGCTTTATTTGGTTATAAATATTATAATAGTAAACATTAACCATCATGAACTGAGAACTTACTGGGTGCCAAACTTTGTTGTTATTTTATTTTATTCCTACAATAATCTTATGAGATATATACCATTACTATTCCCATTTTCAGATGAGGAAGCTAGGGTGTGGAGGTGTTGATAAATTGTTTCAAATTCTATGACTAAACTGTTGAGCCAGGATTCTCATCCAGTGCCACCTGAATCCATACTCTGAGGTTAACTACCACATTGTATTTCTTTCTTACCTCACTTAAGGGACACAGGGATTACAATTATTATCTCCCTTTACAACTGAGATAATGTGAATTTGTGATATTGTGAGAATAATAACAATAAATGTGAAATTGGATCTTGGAATGTGATTTGACCAAGAGTATATTTTAATCAAAATTAGGAGAATTTCTAAATTCTAATTTCTATACTCTTGTAATTCTAAAGCACACATCAACCAAACTTGTTTCTTCATTTTTAAATAAATTTTCTAATCTCTGATTGCATATTTTAAAATTCAGAATATTTAACTTTTGCATCTATAAAATATCTTTCATTATTTTCTCCTAATATTTCTTAATTTTTGCTTTTATACAACAATCTCTTCTTAATTTTTCCACTTTTCTCTGGACTCTAATATCATTTTTCTTATTGCACCCATTCTTTCACAAAAGTAATGACTCTTCAGATGTTGTTTGTCTAATTTACCTCCAAATCAATGAAATGAATTTGTCTGACACCTCTCCCCTGTTGCCCTTCAGATGGATATTTCTAAGGTCTGAATTCTTGTTTACATTTCAATTTATATATTTAATTCTCTGTTACACTTTTTGTGCTTCCCTTAAATGAAACTTTATAAGCTAAAATATATTTTAACATCTGTCTATCCTTTCATAACATTCCTTTATATTTTCAACTTCCTTGGTATTTTTTTAAATCATCAGAAATTTACTTTTGAAAAAACATAGCTGAAAAATAATATCTTTTAAATCATAGCTCTAAATTTTCTTCTAGAAGTCAGTTTAAAAAGTTATTAACAAAACATTGATATAAATTTAGTTTCATAGTTTTCAGAACCATCTACATAAAATGGTCATTTCTAGTATTTTAAGGCAAACTTTTAATTGGATAGTAATCCTTGCACTGACCCTAGAAGGACATGTGTTTCAGACCACTGGAGTCTCTCTGCTTCTTTAGCCATAAACTGGAAAAAGCTGTAGGTATCTCTGAGAGGTTGACTCTTTATCTCTCAGCACATCTCCAAGTGCAAGTAAAACCATAAAAAAAAAAATCAGCAAATTGAATCTGTTAGGAAGCACTATCAGCTGAATGATGCATTTTAAGTAGTGTGGTGAGATACTATGTGAAAGTTTTAAATAAAACCATATTATGTAAAAAAATCTGCCAGCTATCACTTTTAGGACAATTCATTAAGCCTAGATAACTCATATTTATATGTGACAGCTCTCCAGGATTTTTAAACTTAAAAAACCAGAATTCTATATCTGTTAAATAATTACTCCCCATTTTTTCCTTCCTTCAGCCCTTGAAAGCTGCATTCCACTTCCTGTTTCTATGAATCTGACTACTTTAGATATTCCATATAAATGGAATTACACACTATTTATCTTTTTGTGATATAACTTTCTTGGAAATGTAATGCTCTCAATGTTCATGCTGTACCATGTGACAGGAGTTTTCCTCCTTTGTAAAACTGAAGAGTATTCCACTGTGTGTAGATACCACCCTTGATATCCATTCATCTGTTGATGGAAATTTGGTTGCTTCCATCCCGTGGCTGTTGTGAATAGTGCTGCTATGAACATGAGTGTGCAAACATCTCTTTTAAGATCCTCTTTTCAGCCCTTTTAGACATATACTTAGTATCATATAATGCTGAATCATGTTGTAATCCTATTTTTTGTGTAACTGCCATATTTTTCCATAACAACTATATTCTTTTCTTTTCTTTTCTTTTTTGAAATGGGGTCTCGCTGTGGAGTCCAGGCTGTTCTTGAGCTCACTATGTAGCACAGGTGGACCTTGAGCTCATGGTGGCCTTCCTGTTTCAGTGCCTGAGTTCTGGGATTACAAATACGGGCCACCATGCCCAGCTCCATAACAATTATATTCTATGTCAGATTGTTACATGAAAATATATATCTGTGATATTGAATAAATACAGAGATATTTCATTCTAAAACAAAAAAAACTTCACTTACTCAGAAATTAACCATTTTCTCCTTCATATGTACACATATGTCGTATTTCCAAACCAGGTAACAACTTACTTAAGAACAATAGGAAAACAAGAGAATCCACATGTACTGAGTGATCAGCATTTTGGCTTGTGCTAATGCATTTATAAGTATATTAGTCCTGTTTTGTGATATTATTTTATTCCCTCCAGAACAACAACAAAATTTCCAGTAATTAGCTCTAGTCAGTTTGCAACTTCACATTCACACGCTTGCATAATTCTGTAAGAATCCTCTAGCACTGATATTGCAAAGCTGTTCATCTCAGCTTTATTTTTATCCTAACTTTGTAGATGATAAAAGTTGGAAACAATACAAGCATCTACCAACAAGTAATGATTAAATCTTTTGGTTGATCAACACTACAAAGTGTAACAGTCCAATAAAAAATGAATGGAAAATATTTATATCAGCTCACTTGGAAAGTTATAGCCAATCTGGATAGTCAGATCCTAAAATATAAATTGTTAACAGCAAGTACATTTATGGAGTTATATTAGGAAAGAGGGTACAAAACATGAAAGTAGCTCATCTATTTTATACCCATCAATTATTTCAATGTTGTAAGACAGTTACTTTTAATTTAAACAAATAAAATTACTTTACAGGATTTCGTGTTCCTTAACCACAAATAGATAACACTGATTAAACTACAAGCGTAGAACATACTTACACTTGAATTTCAGTAGAAATGCTATGACATTTTCACCAGAGATGTCCATGGGATGAATCACAATTTAAAAGTCACTTTGGGTGGAGTGTTGTGTAAAATTTAAATTTAGCACCCCTATCACTACTTCTTGATGTAATTGTTCACAAAAGTTCAAAAATTTGAGAAAATTCAACAGGAAAGCTCCCACTTATCTTGATATGTATCTGTTTAGCTGTCATTTGCCATTTCTTATTTCTACACATATTTAAATGTGCTGATGTGCTGGGACCTGTCTAGTAAGTAATCCTTTGAGATGTGATTTACTTAAGTTATGCATATTTATGATAGTAAAAAATAATAACCTATAAAGTGGTCTCCTTTCAAACCTTTATTTCCTCTGTTCTGAAGTGTTCTGAAGTGTAAGAGCCTAATATTTTGCTACTTCCCTGACTTTACACCAGTCTAATGTACATTTTAAATGTTCTATTCAGTGGAGGCCATGGAATAACCAGCTGAGGAAAGAAATAATAGATCTCAGGAGATTCACATTCACACACGCTAGTGAACTCTTTGTCAAACCTTTAATAGGAGATTGGAAAAGAAGTCCAAAGAGAATCCAAGGAAACTAACAAGAAAACGTGAAGTATAAAAGCATTATGAAGACAGCAGTCATAATGACAATTAAAAATGATGATAGGATAATAGAACAATAACAGTTTTTAGCAGCTTTCTTTGTGTTGGACATCATTCTAAACAATATACCTTTGCTATATTAAGGTATAATATTTGACAAGATGATAGAATTGATTGCTAAATGTTCATAACATAGGGACATGCATTTTTAGAGTATATTAAAATGTTCATTTCATAAACCTTCTGACCACACATGTGAGAAGAACAGGTAGAAAATTGTTTTTATTCTTTGATGGGCTGAGGGGAGCTTCAGAATAGTTCTGATGATGAATGCATAGGAAAAAATTATCAGCAACAAAGTGACTAGCAGGGTCACAGATGCCACAAGAAAGACAACTTTCTTTATGAGGCTTGTGTCTGAACAGGAGAGTTGTAGAAGAGGCTTAAAGTCACAGAAGTAGTGATCCAACTTGTTGAATGCACAAAAGTCCTACTGGCTCATCAGAATGATTGGTGAGGTAATAGCCACTAACCCCTCCCAGCCAAGAGCAGAGAACCAGCTGGGTGCAGACTCTGCTGCTCATGATGGTCATGAGGTTTGCAGATGGCCACAGAGTGATCATAGGACATAGCAGCAAGAGATAAAACTGTTGCTCCAAGGAATAGGGTAAAGAAAGGGGTACTGAGTGAAGCAGGCAGCACAGCTGATACTCTTGTTCCCTGTTTTGACACTGACCAAAATCCTGGGAATAAAAATGTTAATGTAGTAAATTTCCAAGAAGAAGGAGTTTGACAGAAAAAATACATGGGACTTTGAAGGTGAGAGTCCAGCACAGTGAGGATGAGGATGGCCTTATTTCCAATGATGCTAAGAAAGCCAGCGGGGAAAAGTGAAAATTGGTAGCTGAAGTTCAGGAATATCTGTTAGACCCAGAAGAATGAACTCAGTCAGAATAATTTTATTTTTCAGTGCTGAAAGTTTTTGAGTCTTAAAGTGAAAAAGAAAATAATAAAAGATGAGACAAAAGAGGTGAGCTGAAGTGGACAGGTAAAATCAGAAGAAAACAAAATCAAATAGACCAGGAACTTTTATTCTAGTGATGAGATCCAGACCAGATTCCTTTGATAGGTGTCAAATGTTCTGTAGTTCCTTTACTCCTCTATAATGAAGTTCTTGTCATTATTTCCCTTCCTAGTAGTCTCTACAGAGTCTACATGTAGCAAGCATCTGCCACAGTGTTGCTCAACATGTTTGCATAACAAATTAATCAAGAACGCCTCCAGCTTCTGCCTCCTGCTCAGAACAGATCCAGTACTCACTTTATTCATGGATTTCATGCATTTTTCTGGATTTCTTTATCTCTTCATTCAACTTAGAATTGCCATTTTTCTTTTTATTATAATAGCAATCTCTTTTTTATTCCAGTTTCAACTTCTTTAATTTTCATGATAGCAAAATAGTACCACCCAATCACTTCTTCCCAATGGCCTTGTCTTCTTCTCTGTATGTCTGTCCACTAGAATTCAAAGATTTGTACATTAGAAGCATATCATTTTTAAAACATACCTATCTAGAAATTGATTAAAAACATAGAATCATAATGTGAATTTAGCCATTTTAATGCATTTAAAATCTTTATATCTTTAGTTTTACTTCCTAGTTAATATAAGATCTCATGGTAGTCTAAGGAATTTGGGAACTTAATAGAATTTAAGAATAAATTTTAGAGGAAACTGGGAAGATGGTGGATTAATAAGCAGCAAAGTAGAGCCTCTCTGAGAGAAACAGCTCAGATGCTGGAAAAAAGCATACTGAAGAAGACCAGATGGAAGGAGATGGAACCTCTCGACCCTGGAAGAAACTAAAGGGAAGAAAAGAAAGAAAAAAAAGAGGAGAAAAACAGACAGAAGGCTGTAGCCAGACATGTTCTCATCGGAGGCAGTCCCACTGTGTACAAAATGCCGTTGAAATCTGAAGACATGAGATTGTGGTGAAGTTTGGGGTTGGCAAGCTCGAGGGCCTTGGCAGGAGGATGCAGTCATGGAGGCAAGAGGCAGAGTGGAGAACAGCACCATCTTGGATATCTGCACTACCTCACAGTGAGTGTGGGAAACTCAGTCCTCCTGCAGGAATGGGCACTTGGCCGGGCAACATTTTGGAGTCAGGCAGAATAAGCCTGGAACCAGAACTACAGCAGCTTCAGTCAGCCTCTCCTAGTGCAGAGCAGATTGGTGAGAATTGTTTGGACTGAGTCCTACCCTATGCGTGATCCAATAGCCAAGTATGAGGTTTCCCCTAAATCTATCCCTAACTGGCCCAGTCCACGCAGCAAATAACATGGTGAAGACTCCCAGTGGTTGAATAGCTCAGAAAGGAGGGACCAGCCTGCCCCACTCCTGCTTGTACTTCAGTGGTCAATGACAGACTGGAGAGGGCAGTAATCTTTAGCCAGCATGCTTCAGAGTAATCATAACCAATACAGGAAGAGCCAGGGACCCACACTATCAACTTGTCTGGAATAAACCAGAAACAAGAGGCAGAAACAAAAGGAAGTCTCCAGCCTCCAACTGGAACAGTACTGGCACAGAAGAGGTAAACACAAAAGAGATTGGGTGCTGCACACCTGCAGTTTCTGAAGAAGCAGTATCTGACATTAAGAAATATCTTTTTGACATTATAAAAGAACTCAAAATAGAAATACTAATACAAGTAAAGGAAGATATAAGAAAAATAATAAAGAAAATGCTAAGCACCTCTCAAGAAGACACAGATGGAAGGATAGAGGAGCACAGAAAAAGGAAGGAAACCTTTGATGAAGAATACAAACAAAATCTAGAATATATGAAACAGACTCAAAGAGATTACCAGGAAATGAAAAACTCCATTAAAAGCTGGCAAGATTGCTTGAAAGAAACTAATGATAGACTATCAAACCTTTAAGACAGGTTTGCAATGTGTGACCACAAAAGGAAAGATCTCTTTAAAATAACAAGGAACCAGGAAGTAACAATACAAAGGCTAGAAGATGATAAGAGGACCTGTAACTCAAGAATAACAAGTGTGATTGAAGAAGCAAGGGGAAGCATAAATGAAATACAAAGGTGATTTACAAAATTAACTAAAGAAAACTTCCCAAGCATAGGAAAAGGAAATTATATTCAGATATATGAGGCATACAGAACTCCAGCCAGTTATAACCAAAATATATCTACACCCGGACATATAATAATCAAGATCTCAGAAATTCAACACAAGAACAGATTATTAAAAGCTATCAGAGAAAGGAAACTGATCACCTATAAATGAAAACCAATCAGAATCATGGCACACTTCTCAACACAAACCATCAAATCAAGAAGAGCTTGGAGTGAAGTATTCCAAGCTCTGAAACAAAATAATCTCCAACACAGATTGATGTTCCCTGCAAAACTATCTCTCAAAATTAATGGAAAAACAAGATGCTTACATGAAGAAGAGGAACTAGGGGATTTCATGACCACCAATCCAACCCTACAAAAAATACTGAAGGACATTGTAGAGAGAGAAAAAAAAGACCATGGTTTCAGGAACAGAGGCAGAGGGGGCTCAGTGAATAGGACAGACATTGGAATGAAAGGGGAAAATAGATAATAAACAGCAGAAAAATAGCATAGCAGAGATGAGGCAGAGAAGGTTGGCCATAATCACTAACATAGATGGCCTTGATACACAAACAAAAAGAAACACAGGCAGAGTGTATCAAGAGATAGGGTCCATCAAGTTGCTCTATATAAGAAATATAATTAACCTGAAAGAGGGTTTATGAACTGAAAGTCAAAAATGAGAAAATAATGCTCTATGTGACAGGGATCCAGAAGAAAGTGGGGACATCTGATGGGTAAGATTGGTTGGAAAGACATAAAAATTTATACAGTGAAGAACTACTCAGCTATAAGGAAGGAAAACATTGAGGCTCTTGTAGGTAAGTGGAAACAACTTGAGATCAAGCTCATGGGTAAAAAGATTGAGAACCACTTAGGTAAATAGCGGGTTGCCTCCCTTATCTAAAAACTAAAGGAGTTAGGGTTAACCCTATGATAACCCATTGTGGTTTGACTATTACCTGCTTTTGAAGTCTTATAATATCTCCAAAATTTTGTTTTTATTGATATTGTTCTGTACTACTATGTTCCATTTTATTGTGCCTGATGATATGGGCATTTCTATTGAATATAACAAGAGACATCATGGTAACCATTGTAGATCACATTATATTGTGGTTTTAAATCATGTACTATGTCCATCCTTTTGTTTTGAATGACCCTATTTTGTTTTTTCTCATTTGGTTTTATTCTTTTCAAAGTAAAATTTTTTAAAAAGAATAAATTTTATGTATATTTTAATACAGAAGTCTAACATGGTTTTATTAACTCCTAGTTTACTGGTCTGTGAATCCAAAAATGTGTAAAACATTTTGCATAGTGTGTGTGAGTATGCAAATTTTATGGAGATCTAAGACTTTTCTGGGAGACTCCGTAACTCCATATTTGCATACTTCATGGGCATTTTACATCTTTACTGATGTGTGACTTTGTGTAGTTGAATAGCCACATTATCTGTGAATGTCTTTATTGACTTTTTTCAAAACCAGTTGATATTTCTGTAAACATTTTTAAGTCAGTAGTTTTAAGCATTTTTCTATAATTCATTCTACACTTTATACATTTTTCATCAAACATAAATATATCTAACTTAAAGTTTCAGTGAATACTCTTTAGTCTATATAACATGGGGTTTTCTATTTTTTATTGTGTTTTAAATTATTTTTAAATGTTGGTCACAGGACACTAAACTGATATCATGATGCTAGTTAGTTGCAGTTCACAGTTGGAATGATGGACCAAGAAATGTTTCAGAGTAGATGGCAGTGTAGCTCAGTGGTAGAACACATAGGCATGCACATGAGCATGGATTCTATTACCAGCAAACAGTCAGTCAAAGGACAGAGGGTATAACTCACTGGTATAGTGCCTGTTTATCACATGAAGATACAGGTAATTCTCTGTGTCTCCAAAGTTACACAATGCCCTAGATGTCCTCCACCTATATGAACACCTGAAGTCTTCAGGGAATGTCTGAGTACTCACCTCTACACTCATTTCAGGGTTCACAACTAGAGAAGTTAAATTAATGAAACTGTAAACAGAGCACACGCTCCCTCATTCGACTTTCCAAAATATTCTCCACAAAAAAACAAAATTATAAGGCCACATACAGTAATGTAAAATTTACTGTGTTTCTGCATTCTCTGCCTTGAAATCCTATCCTACATTTCACAGAAGTCCACAAACTCCCAGGCTTCTCTTGGTGAGAAAGAGTCTTCTACTGCTCTTGACCCAACTTAATTCTGTGACAGTTTGGGAATTTCTGTTCAACTCATTCGAATTGGAGCTGAATGACAGTGTTTGGATGTCCGATCTTTTTTAAAAAAAAAGTCAATAAGTAAGAGGCTAAAAAGATTTTGAGAACCTAAGTGGTCCTAGATTTTTCTGATCTAGGAGAAATGAAGTTGATGACCTTAAAACATAGAATGTGAATTCCTCCTTCTCCCAGATTATACTCAACATGATACACGTTATATCTGCTCAGGTGAGAATGTGAACAATTGAGTGAAGTGCATGTTGCCCCTAATGATGATTATTTGGAACAGGTTAATGAATGACCTTTGTGGGCAATTTTGAAAATGTGTACAACTGAGGGAAGAGAGTTCAGAGAAACTACTCTGGAGGTGAGATGGGGATGAGAGAGGCAGAAAATATGGATTAGCTTCAGAAAAAAGAAAGAAGGTAGAATCACTATATTTTCAGTTCCTCACATTCTTATCATTTTGTGGTATGTAATGTTGCCACTCTTCCTCAGGGAACCCTATCCTAGGCCAGATTGTGATTTTAGTTTCAGACTACATGAACCTAGGGTAGCTTCACCTATATGTGCTCATGTTTTGCAGAAGCAGACCCTTAAGCATGGGTTTGTGACCTTCTAGGTGACCCTAAATAGATGAATGAAACTGAATTTCAGGCTCCAGAACTGAAGTTACTATACAGTTGCTCTTAACCATCTCTCTTATACCTTTCTTGGCTTCTACACTTCTCTATTTTGTTTTTGAATTTGAATTTAAATTTAATCGTTTTGTGGAAGTGTTACTTGGAGAAGGCTAAGCTAGATTTGGAATCTGTAAGTCCACACACTCTGGAGTACTGGGAGATGTAAAGGAACATGAATGAATGCCTACAGGCAGCAGATCAGACCTCCATCACTTTCATAATCCCCCCCCCTCATATTGTCATGTCCTTAAGACTACTGAATACCTAAAGCTATTCACTTTAATTCTTGATACAGGGATAACAGCTAGAATTAAATTCAACCACACTTACACTTAACCATTGAATATTCCAGTAGCTCAGCCTCAGAACTCAGTGAAGTTACTCCTTTTGCTTATGAGTGACTTGGACCATTTTGCAAGCATGTGGCACTTAGAATATTTTCAGAGAGTATGACTTGTCTTTTTCACACAAGTGCATTTAAAAGGGGATATAGTCCCTCCCAAATTATTTTTTATTTTTTTTTAAATTTTATTTAAAGAGAGACAAACCAAACAAAATTAAACAGAATAAAAGGTAGCAAAAATGTAGAATTCCAAGGAAAAAGGGAAAAGAACAAAAAAAATAAGAAATTATTACTTGACAAATTAGATACTGACATCTTGGAAATAGTTGTTCAAACTACAAAGTTAAAACATGTAAAGTAGACATTCAAACAGTGACATTGTTAACAGTTGTGCTCCACGATCTGACAAAAAAAGCAATATGGTCATCCATCTTACACACTCAAATATACATGCAATTATATCAACAGGGTAAAATTAAACACAACAAAACAAAACAAAGCAGATCACAAGAAAGCAATGTAAGAGACATAAATTTGAAAGCTAGACAATTGGAGATATTCACTCTCTATCATATTGACTCTTGTTTTCTTCCCAATAGTTGTCCATATTGTCACATACAGGGAATTCACATGAAACAACGTAGTATGGAACTGATCTGAACAGGACAAGGAAGGTATTACAGGTCTTCAAGACCAGACAATAGGGAAGCCAAGAATGGCTGTCATAGTGTCTCTCATTCTCTTCAAAACAGCTTTCCATACCTTAATGTGTGTTGAACTTAAGCAAAACAAAACAAGCTAAAGTCACTTTGAACAAAGAATGACATTATTCCTGGATTTCACATCATGATATTATGGAATCAGCACTGGGTACTATAGTGTCTCTTTTTCTTCAAAGTAGTTGTTCATTTCAACATATGTTATAAACTGTTCTCTACATGTATATCTATCCTTTCTGTATTAGAGGTAAAAACAAAACAAAGCAAGATAAAACAAAACAATTCCTAGAAAAGCATGAAGCAAAAAGTCATAAAAAACCACAGTACAAGGTGATCTGCAATGGTTACCATGATATCTCAGCAGTGTATAACAACATTAATAAAAACAAAGCATTGTAAACATTATAAGACTTCAAAATCAGGTAATAATCAAACTAGAGTGGGTATCTTAATGAATCTTGTCATCTTCAGTGTAGTTGCCTATACTCTTAGACTTGATGCTATCAATTATAACAGATATGAATAAAATCAGTCAATATAAAATAGCAATCTAACAAACCAGATTCCAATAAGATCAGTCATAATAAGACAGTATAAGTTATACAGGGCTTCAGATTAAGTTGATAGGAAATTAAGGATGATTACCATAATATGTCCTCTTATTTTTGGGATAGCTGACAATGTCCTCAAGTCTAGTGTAAGTAGACAAACTGGAACAGCATGTAATCCATCCAAACAGAGTGATGAGAATAATGTAAATTTTAAATCTGTTACCCCATTAAAAATATCCTCTGCCTTCCTTTTTTAGACAATTAATCCCCTTTCACTCCTATAGGGTACACTGCTTATTTTGGGTCCCACTGCCTCCCTACACAGAGCATCTCAATGGACCCTATCTCCTGATCTACTCTGCCTGTGTTTCTCTTTGTTAGTATTTCGAGGCCATCTATACTAGAGATTACAGCCAATCTTCTCTGCCTTATTTCTGCTATTCTATTTTTCTGCAATTGGTTGTCTATTTTTCTTTTCCACTCCACTGTCTGCCCCATTCACTGAGGCCTCTCTGCCACTGTTCCTGAAATGTTCCTATTCTTTCTCTCTCTCTCTAAAATGTACTTCAGTAGTTTTTGTAGGGTTGGATTGGTGGTCACAAATTCTCCAAGTTCTTCTTTGTCATGGAAGCATCTTGCTTCTCCATTAATTTCTAGAGAGAGTTTTGCAGGATACATTAATCTGGGCTGGAGGTTGTTCTTCTTCAGGGCTTGAATTACTTCACTCCAAGCTCTTCTTGACTTGATAGTCTGTGTCATGAAGCCTGCCATGATTTTGATGGGTTTTCCTTTATAGGTGACCTGTTTCTTTTCTCTGATGGCTTTTAATATTCTGTTTTATATTGAATTTCTGGTATCTTGATTATTATGTGTCTGGGTGTAGCTCTGTTTTGTTTGTAGGTGGCTGGAGTTCTGTATGATTCATACATCTGCATACCATTTCCTTTTTCTATGTTTGGGAACTTTTCTTTAATAATTTCTATGAATAGCCTTTGCAATTCCTCTGTTTTGACTCCTGCTTCTTCATTCACATGCTTTATTCTTAAATTATAGATCCTCTTGTCGTCCTCTAGCCTTTGTATGGTTACTGCCTGCTCCCTTCTTATTTTTAAGAGATCTTCCCTTTCATGATCACACATTGCAAGCCTGTGTTCAATTTTTGATAGTCTATCTTTGGTTTCTTTAAAGCAATTTTGCCAACTTTCTATGGATTCTTTAGTTTCCTGGTAATATCTTTGAATCTGCTTCATGAATACTAGGGTTTTTTATATTCTTCCTTGAACATTTCTCTCCTTTTGTGTTCCTCCATTCTTCTGTCTGTGTCTACTTGAGAGGTGTTTAATCTTTCTTCTATTAATCTACTTATCTCTTGTTTAACTTGAATTAATATTTCAGTTTTGATCTTGTTTATGAGGTCCTGAAGATATCTCTTTATGTCCACTGACTCTGTGTTTGATGTTGCATATTTGCTGCCCTCAATCTCTTTTGTATTTATCCCTCCTGGATCAATATTCTCAGGGTTGGGTGCTGGAGGTTTTTTTCTTATTTCTCTCTCTTGTCATGTTTTTGGTTCCTTCCATACAAGTGTATAGTTTAATGCCTAGCCCCTTTTCTTATTGGTTAGGGTTCTTCTGGAGCATGCAGGCTAGAGGCTTCTGCCCTCTGCAGTCTGCTATCAGAGATTGAAGTTCAAGCAAGGGCTGTGTGTGCTGGCTTCTCCCCTCCAGGCCCTTTGTGGGCCTTTACTGCATCAGCATGCACTGTGCTCAGGGAATTAATTTGTGGAAATCCATGGGGTCCCAGCCAGGGGTGTGGCCCAGTCCAAGCAGATCCCACCCATCCACTCGGTGAAGGGTGCAACCAACTGAAGCCACCTCCTTACAGAGTTAGGGCTATCCTGCCCAAATCCAACATGTTGTCCAGTTGGTTGCCCCTTTCCCATTGTAGGGTCTTATTCCCATCATTCACCACATGTTGATGCCTGTCCCTGCTGGGCTCCCAGACCTCTGACCTCAGTGGTGCTGTGGTACAAAGTCACAGTGCCTCTGGGCGGGTCACGTGGAGGGCCAGTTCTAGGCGAGTCATGTGCAGGACCTGTTCTGGTGCCATGCTTGGGCTGCTCAAGCCAGTTGCATCAGCACAGTTCCAGTCAGTCAGGTAGGTCTTGGGCAGGAATTCAGTCAGCTCTGCTAGAGCACTGTGTTCGATGATCTTAGCTTCTCTAATGGTAGCCCCAGGACTTCATATTCGAGCAGCTCCTTTCCATTCAGTTTCTTCCTAGGTTGAGAGAATCTATCTCTATCTGTTTGGGTCTCTCCGGGGTGTTCTATTCTGGCATTTGAGCTGTCTCTCTCAGAGAGGATCCCTATCCTGCTACCTACCAGTCTGCCATCTTTCCCCAAACCCCCCCCAAATTATTTCTAAATGCTTAGATCATGACAACAGAGTGAAATCTTGCCTTGTGATATTAAATTTCCACTGACAAAATGAAGCTACTTCCCTCTCTTTCCCAGAATATTCATGCGTCCTTGTTCCCCACAATTCCTAGAGCACATGAAGTTGATGTCAATTAAATTCTGACAACCTGCTGCCAATGACTATGATGACTTTATCTGAAATGTAGGTGTGACCTTCACAGATGTGGCTGTCCAAGCTTACAGTGGGACACAGGGAGAGTAGAACTATACTGCCCTTGCACTAAAATAGCCAAAATTTTATATTCCCAACATGCTAAGTCAATTAAACTAATATGTATTCTTTCTAGTGAAATTACAGTGTCTTAAAAATTTTAATCTTATAGTGTTAAAATGGCTACTATTAAAGCACAAATACTACCTCTTTTGATATTTAATTTCTAATACTTCATTTGATGCTCCAAATTACCCTGCCAGATGCACATTATTAATATTCTCATCTTAGAGTTGAGAAAGATGAGACTTAGAGGTAAGCAACTATTCCTAGGTGATTCTGGTGGGAAGTGGATAATCTAGAATTTGAACTAAAGCCTGTATTTTAAACTACTATGTGGCACTGCTTCCACTTTACCATGGGTTTGGTGAAAACGTGGATGTGGAGGAACCCAGGGATGGCTCTTAAAGGGCAACATGTCTCTACCAATTCAAAGGCAGCTCAATGGATTTGAAATAAATTGCAAGTCAAAGTTGTCACTAATTTTAGCCAGCAAAATACCAGAAGCTTTACTTTAAGAAAAGAATATTCAGAGATGCTATATATTATCCCATATTTTCTGTGGATCTGACAATTTGTCATGCTCAGTACACTCCAGTGTGTCTTTAAATGACAGAGAAGAACCATTATGCTCAACATATCACCACACATAAATATATAAATACACTAGATTATGTTTTACTTGTGTCCCCGAGAAGAAAAAAAAGTCCTACTATGTATTAGTGCATCGTCATCCTATGTAAAAGTGTTTCCATTTTTAAAATCTCCTACTTGAGAGGCCTTACTACTACATATGCAAATTTAAGTTGCTGTTATCTTGAATTTATGTGTATTCTTGGTAGTACAGTATATTCCCAGTCAATTTTCATAATTTATAATTTGGTGCATTCTAAATTGAAAGCTGCATATATATATGTATATATGTATATATATATATATATATATAATCTTCTAATTCAGGCTATATATCTATATATATCTATATATCTCTCTATATATAGTGTCTTCTAATTCAGACTATATATCTCTCTATATATAGTATCTTCTAATTCAGACTATATATCTATATATATATAGTGTCTTCTAATTCAGAATATATATATATATATATATATATATATATATATATATATATATATAACAGGGATCAAACTATGACCTTGTACATACCATGAAGGCAATTACACTGCTGAGTTAAATTCCTGACCCTATATTCTTCAATTTATACAGCAGTCATGTATGGTTTATTAACAGCTAAAAGCAGCAATTTGAGGGAAAGTTAAAGAATGCAGCCAGATCACAGAATTTACCTTTTCTAACAGTAAACAGAAGTATAAAACTAAAGTTACAATAGAATTAAGGGAATTTGGATTTGATCAAAGTAGGTATATATTTTTTTTTATCAGTACCAGGGATCGAACTCACGACTGCCTGCTTGCAAGGCAGGCGCTTATGCCGCTGAGCTAAAACCCCAGCCCCAAAGTAGGTATATGTTGAAATAACACACTGAGTCACATAAATATGTATAATGTGCTAATAAACATATCATTAGAAGCAAAAAGTGGGGGAGAGAGAGAGTATGTGAGAGGGAGGGAAGGAGAGCCTTGTTATTAACTTACAAAGACATCAATTAGAAAAAGAAATCAATTGTCTCTAGGAGAAGCATAGGGGGAGTCCTTTCTATCCATTCACTTGCTGAGAGGCCTCTCACCTTCCTCAAGGACTTCTAATTGTAACCACTGGAAAGTGGACATGTAAGCTGACAAAATCTTGGCAATTTTCTTCTAATTCAGACAAAAATAGACTAATAGACTAATTACTTATTTTCACTTTCCTGTCATTAATGGATGGAAGTTCTGATGCCACATCCCTTTTCTCAGGACATCTCTTGACCCCCGTATGTCCAACTTAATACTTTTTTATTACGCATTTTTGTTTTCTGAACTATAATGCTGAATGTCATCCTCCTTCCCTACTAAATAAACAACACATCTTGCTTCTTAAATTTCTTTATTTTTCATCTTTTTTATTGCTACATGTTTGTATTACATGGTCACACTGCTTGTGGGGAATTTGTACATGCACATAATACATCTTAATTTCTTTTTTATCCTTGTTTTTTATCCTCATTGCTTTTCTTACCTCACCTCCTGTCTATTTCTCCTCTTATCTTGTACATGTTTGCAAGTTCATATTTTTATGTTCCTTATGTAGAATTAGTACATGCATAACACAGTGTCCTTTTTTTCATCTATTTTTCATCTTTTTCTCCTCCATTTCTTGATCCCTTTTCCATTTTAGAAAGATGTTCCTCTCTATTGTTTATTCTGCTTTCATGATGATACCAAAAATGGGAACAGGTAGGTCAAATTGCTGCCCAAATGTCAGACTTCTATGCTTCACAACAATTAAAACTTTCTCAATACAGAAAAGCATCTCATTTTATATTGTGAAGCTTTTCTTCTGCATGAACAGGGCTCAGGCATCAATAAGTCATATTTTCTTATATGTTTTCTTATAAGTCAATGTTTTCTTATATGTTTCTCTCGTACCTTCAGATCCTCCTCAACATTGACTTGGAATATATGTCAGAATACCAATCCGTAGGCAAAATGACATAGGGCACTTTTCTCAATTTTAAAAGCATCTTCAGTGGCAAGGATGACAGTATATCATGCCCAACTTTTCCTGCTCTCTTTTCTTGGCATCAGAAGCTGGGAAGAGAGGCAGCCACAGTTTTATGAGTTATTTTTAGTTAAAGTAGTGTAGGTATGTACATCTTTAGATTTTGTGGTTAAAAAAAACAAAGATACTATAAAGAAGCCCCTTTGATTCACATGCATATATTTAGAAAAAAATTGTTTTTAGGAAAAAATGCATATATTTAGAGAAAAAAATTGTTAATTATTCTTGTGAATCTCTCCATTTCTCCATAGAGATTTTAGAGCTAGTGGATGATACTAAACACTGACCTGTATCCCCCATACCTCTCCCTTCCTGTTTGTACTAGCCTGCAGTCTTCAGCAATTATTGCATTATATTCCAGATTTTCACAGTTGATTGATTCTGTAATCTATGTACAGAATTCTACAGAATTACAGAATCAGTAACTTTAAAAACATACAGTGCTTGAGGGATTCAAGGTAAGATGGTGAAATAGAAAAAAATTTGACTCTCCAAGTGAGGAAAGTTAGTGATAGAGGAAAATATATTCTGAGCACAGAAATAGAGAAAAAGTTCTGGGGATCAAGAAATAGGTAATGGGAAAGCTTTCAAAAAGCACAGATAAATAAAAAAAAGCAATGCAAAGAATCATGCACAGCAATCTACAACACCAACCCTAGATGCCAGATAGGAGGGCAATCTGGCTCCATAAATCCAAGATAAACTCAAAGAGGTCTATCACACTGTGTTAACAAACAAACAAACAAAATAGGGCTGGGTATTTAGCTCAGTGGCATAAGTGCCTATTTTGTAAGCTCAAGTCATGAGTTCAATCCCCAGTACAAAGAAAAACAAAAACAAAAACAAAATATAGACTATTGTTGTTGAAAGAGAAGCCTAGCCAAGCATGGTGGTGCATGCCTGTAATCCCAGCACTCGGGAGGCTGAAGAGGATAATCATTGTGAGTTCAAGACCAGCATGTGCTACAAAGTGAGTTCAACATCAGCCTGAATTGCATAGGGAGACCCTGTCTCCAGAGGGGGAGGCTATCATTCTCATAAGCTTTAAATGCAGAGCAAGCATGGCTGACTAGCACTGGAAAATAACCCAATTGCAGTATTGACCATATCATAGTGTGCTATAACCAGGAGCCATCTGCTGTTTGGGACTGAGTTACTTTGGGAATCAAAAGTTACAGAACTAAATTCAGAGGGGACCCTCTGCTGCAGTCACTGTGTGGGAATTAGCCATAAGGGACAGTCATAGACAGGTGATCAGTCTCATACACTCTGAAAATTTTAGGCAGCAGGAGTTCTGGCTGTGCAAGACACCATGGTTGGCAGCACTGTCTTCCAAGGTAGGAACAGAACCCATCCTATATGGTTTTCTAAGGATATTGGGTTTGAAAATATCAACAGATTTGTTTGCTTACCATGGCTTCCCTTATCCAACACAGAACATGGTGATGTGTTTGCTTTGTCCACTCTCTGATAATCCAAGATAAGCCTCCATGAGGATGACCAATGATGTTGAACAGTTTTTCATGTATATATTTGCCATTTGTATTTCTTCATCCAAGAAGTGTTTACTGATCTCAGACGTCCATTTTTGAATTGAGTCTTTGAATTTGGAGGGTCTGATTTTATTCAGTTCTTTGTATGTTCTAGATAAAAGTCCTATGTGTGAGGAAAACTTTTTCCACTCTGTGTGGTGTCTTTTCACTCTGTTGGTGATTTCTTTTGATGAGCAAAAGCATTTTAATAGGATGAGATCCAAGTTCTTGATTATTTAAAGTATTTCTCATGTAGTTTGAGTTTTATTCATGAATTTTCTGCCTACACACACCTATGTCTTCAAGATTTCTACCTCCTTTCCCTTCCAGCAGATTTAGTGTTTCTATTTTAATATTTAGATCTGTGATTCATTTTGAGTTTAGTGCATGGTGATAGACATGGTTCTAGATTTAGTCTTTGGTATGTAGAGAACCAGTTTTTCCAGTACCATTTATTAAAGAGGCTACCTTTCTTCCAGTGAACATCTGCCCCCTTTGTGAAAGATAAGGTGGTGGAGCTGGACATGTAGTTTAGTGCCAAAGCAAGTGACTGGTCAGTACAAAATCATGAGTTCAACTCCTGGTGCAAAAGAAAAAAAAAGATAAGGCGGCTGAATGTGTTTCTAGTAGTGTCTGCATCCTCTATTCTGTTTCATTGATCCTCAGGTCTATTTTCTTTGCCAGGATCATGCTGATTTTATCACAGTATCTTTGTACTATAGTTTAAGTGATGTCCCCTTCCTTGCCGTTGTTCCCCAGAATTGCTTTTTATGTTCTAGGTATCATCTGGTTCCAAGTGAATTTTAGGAATATTTTCTCTAATTCTGAGAGGTACAGTAATAGCATTTTGATCAAAGTTGCATTAAATCTGCATAACAGTTTTGACAGTATAGGTATTTCACAATGTTGGGTCTTCCTATCCAAGAGCAAGGAATATCTTTCCATTTTTAAAAAAAACTTCTTAGATCTCATTTTTCTGAGTACTTTAATTTTCAATGTATAGATATTTTACTTCCTATGTTAAACTGATTCTTTTTTTTATTTAAAGAGAAGAAAGAAAACAAAACAAAGCAAAACAAAACAAAACAGAATAAAGGGTAGCAACAATACAGAATTCCAAGGAAAAAAGGAAAAGAACAACAACAAAAAAAACCTAAGAGATTATCACTTGAAAAATTACATACTGACTTCTTGGAAATAATATTTCATTCTTTTGGATGTTATCATGAAGTGTGTGATGTGTCTAATTTTTTTCAATGAGTTTGTTGTTTGTGTACAGGAATGCTATTGATTTTCAAGTGTTGACTTTGTATCCAGCTGCTATTAAATTTGGTTATTAAATCCAGAAGTCTTTTGGTGGAATTTTTGGGGTCATCTATGTAAAGCACCATGTCATGTGTAAGTAATAATAATTTAAAACTTCTTCCTTTTCTATTCTCATTCCTTTGATTTTTCTCTCTTGATTAATTGCTCTGGCTAATGTTTCCAGAACTCTATTGAATAGGAGTGGTGATAATGAAATCCTTACCTTGTACATGATTTTACAGTGAAAGCTTTCAGTTTTGGTTCATTTAGTATGATGTTGGCTGTTATTTTATCAGAGATGGCTTTCATCAGATTGAGGTAAATACCACCTATTCCAATTTTCTGTATGGTTTTCTATCATGAATGAGTGTTGTACTTTGTCAAAAACTTTTTCTGTCATCTAGTGAGATGATCATGTGATTTTTTTCCTTTGGTTCTGTTGAAAGGTATATTACAGTTGTTCATTTGCATATTTTGCACCATCCCTGAATTCTTAGGATGAATTCTTGTTCATAGAGTATAATCTTGATAATTTGCTGCATTTTGTTTGCTAGTATCTTGTCAAGGATTTTTGCACCTATGTTCATTAGAGAGATTGTTCTGTAGTTCTCTTTTTTGGTTGGGTCTTTCTTTAGTTTTGGTATTGTTACAGGCAGCTGAGTTAGATAGAGACGTTATATGAAGTCATACAGGGCTAAGTCCTTGAAGGAGCCAGTGCAGAAGCCCAGTTACCTTGCAACTATGGGGGAGAGAGATACCCTCTGCTGTTGGTCAGGCCTCAAGACAAAAGATCAAATAAATGTATCCATATCCTAAAGACTGATATTCTAAATAGTTCTCTATCACTCTGAGGAAGTCAGGAGTTATCATCCCAACCTCCTACTGGAAGAGTCACTGTTCAGAGAGCATGCCAACTTACTATGTGACTTGCTTCCCCATTTGTCCCCTGTTTAATCAGTTTTAACTGAGCAATTCATCTTATTGGTTAACTACACTTCTGTCCCACCTAATGCCCACCATGCAACTTCACAGGTTTTCCTCTTCTTGGACCCATCTCATCTTGTGGTTTTACTCTATAAAAATCCCTAGAAAAGTCAGAGTCTTTGGCAACCCATTTGGGACCCCTTCTGTTCCTCAGACAGAAGCTTTCTTCCTCTCAATAAATATATTCTGCTCTTAATCGCTGTTGTTCCTAAAATTCATTCTTTGATTTTAGATAACGTGAACTTGCAGTGCACATATAGTATATTAGGAGTTTCATTCCCCTATATCAGTATCAGGGTAATTTTTGCCTCCAACAATAAATGAGTTAGAGAGTATTGCTTCTCTTTGAATTTCTTTAAAAAGTTTGAGGAGTATTGACATTAAATTTTCTTTAAATTTTTTGTAGATTTCAGTAGTGAATTCATCAGGGGCTGGGCTTTTCTTTATTGGTAAGTTTTAAACTAAATTTTCAAATGTATTAACTGATACTGAGTTATTCAGAATTTTTATATTGTCTTGGTCCAGCTTGGCTATTTCATGCTTATCTAGGATCTGCCCTTTTCTTCTGCATTTTCCATCCTATGAGAGTAAAGATTTTCAAAGTAAGTATTGATGATCTTCTGAATTTTTACAAAATCTATAGTGAATTCACCCTTTTCATTCCTCAATGCATGAATTTGAGTCTTTTCTATAAGATTGGCTAATAATTTATCAGTTTTATTTATTCTTTCAAAAAGCCAGCTCGATTAATTTAATTCATTGTATTGTTTTCTTAGTCTCAATTGCACTAATTTCTGCTCTGATCTTTATAATTTCCTCCTTTGTATGAGATTTGGGCTCAATTTGCTCTTTTTTTTCTAGAAGTTTGATGTGCAACACTAAATCATTAGCTAGGTAAAAATTAAAATGACCAATTGTTCTGGGAGAGCAAATGGGTAGAATGCAACTAGAACCTTGGTATTTATTGATCACATTTACAATGAAGAAAATGGTGAGAGGATTATGGGATGACTCAAAGGGTGGTGGTGATTGTATGCTAATGAGGATTTTTAAATTGGTGAGGGCAGTGGGGAAAGAAGGCAGGTTAATGAGGAGTTTGTCTTCTCCTCAAGACAAAATGCTGTTTTTATTAATACAGTTCTCAGAACCAGAACGTCTTCAGCTGATGTAATCTTGCCTTGGAGTATTACAGCATCATGGGATCTTTGAGGCCTGAACTGTGACCCAAGGCAAACCAAGTTATGTTTCCACATACCATAGCCAGCTCTCATGGCAAGATCCTGGACCCTGGATAGCCCTAGTCACAATTTAACTATGAAATGATTTTTCCCAAAAAATTATATAGGATGGCCCTCAACACATGAACTAAAATATTTGCTAATTATCCTAAAGAAAGTTTGCAGAATGTATTATCAGTTAGAAAAAAATCAAAAATTTACTAAATGATGAGACAGTTTTTTGAGTTAGAGATGTAAATTCAAATTTTTTTACAGTAAACATTTGATAAACACCAGATAAGCTAGTTTCTGTGGAACAATTAAATAGACATAAACTAAGCTTGATAAAAGTATATTTAAATGTTTTGTAATAACATAAAAGAAAACACAGTATACTAGAGACAAAAATGATCAGCATCTAACTTAGACAATAAGTTCCAAGGTTTTTCAGAGGAAATGATAACACAGATAGAAATTGAAAGCTACATCAATTTAGCCTAGGTAATTTAAATAATAGAGTGAGAAGTATGCATTGTAGAAATTTCTATCAGGATATAGATTCTACTCAAATTTTTAGATACGATCTTTTGTGGAAATGAATGCTGCTTCCTCATGTAAAAGACTCTAAAACTTTGCTCAAGAGACAGGACAGAGAAGGGAGCAAAATAAAATTAAAGGAAAATGGTTGCAAGGTGTTGTGTAAACAAGTCTCTACAAGAAATGTGATCACTATGTGCTATACACACACACAGACACACACACACACACACACACACACACACACACTGGCATCCAAGAAATTTGGAGTGGCAGGAGGAGGGAGAAAACAGGAAGAAAAACAAAGAATTAGGATATGTCATCTACATGCCTCAAATACCCATGATGAATGTAATCATTACATACTGAAATGTAGCAATAAAAATTAGAAAAAAGTAAATAAATAAATTAAATAATTAAAAATAAATAATTGCATCACATATGAAGATTTTGCTTAAAATGTTAATACCAGTAGAATATAATTGTCTCAGTGATTAAAAATCCAAAGCTTTTTTAATTGACAGATAAATTTATATTCACCATACACAAAATGAAGTTTTGAAGTACATATTCATCATGGGATAAGCAAACCTAGTTGATTAAATGTACATTGTTTCACATGGTCAGTATTTATGTGGTAAAGATACAACATTCTCTTAGCATTATTTAAGAATAAAGGTCATTAAGCATAGTCATCATATAATGCAGTAGATCTCAGAACTTATTTCTCCGATCGAATTGAAAATTTTTACATTTTGATTAATACTCCCAAATTAATAGTTCCTATATCCAACCACCCTAGGCCTGGAAACCAACATTCTACCCTTTATTTCTATGTAACCAACATTTTTGGACTCCCCATATGAGTGGGATTATGTAGTGGTTGTCCTTTTGTGCCTGGTTTATTTCTCTTAACACCCTCCAATTTCATCTGTGTTAGACAGTAACACAGTAACACAAAGACAGTATTCTCTTCAAAGAAAAATATAGACAGTCAAAATAGCTGACAAGGTATTGGTAGATGTTATTTTGACTTTTGTGTAGAAATAGATTGGATAGAATTCAAGCATTGTTAATAAAATTCATCAATGTATGACTGTAAACATTAATTTTGATTGCTTCATATCTACTTGAAAATAGAATAAAAATGATATCATTAAGAATACAGTGGAAAGTCCTCAAATTGTTACAAGCAGTCGAAGTAGTTAGAAATATTGTAGGCAGTGATACAGAGTTTGGTCCCCTAAGGAGCCAATAAAGAAGCCCAGATACCTTGCAACTATGGGAAAGACAGGCACCTCCTTTGTGGGCCAAGCCTCCAGACAAAAGATCAAGCAAATGCATCCATAGCCTAAGGACTGATATTTTAAATAGCTCCCTATCACCCTGAGGAATCCAGGAGTCTCCCTCCCAACCCCGTAGGGAAGAATCACTGTTGTCTATGAATGCCCACTTTCTAGGTGACTGGCTTCCCCATTTGTCCCTAATGTAATCAATTTTACCTGAACTATTAATCTTATTGGCTAACCATAGTTATGTCCCACCTTACACCCATCTCCCTTGTGAGTTCCCAGTTTTCTCCACCTTGAACCCATCTCACCCTGTGATTTTGCTCTATAAAAATCCCTGGAAAAGACAGTCTTTGGCACCCGCTTTGGAACCCTTCTGTCTCTCTCAGACAGAAGCTTTCTTTCTTTCAATAAACATATTCTGTTCTTAACCTCTATTGTCCTTAAAATTCATTCTTTGATTTTAGAGAACACGAACTCATACCTGACATAGTAGGTCAGGAGTTTCATTCCCCTATATCAAAATGATTGAGGGTTGGTTTCTCAGAAACCCTAATCCATGTTAAATTTCAACAAAATATATTTCCTACCATGGAGAAAATGTTCAGCAGTTGTTTTTTACTGTTATATTTTTTCATACTTTTAGTTCGAAAATAATTTTAAACTTAAATAACTCCCACTATAGTTATCATCTTACACAATCATAGAAGCACTGACACAATAAAAAACTAGGAAATCACCCGTGTTTCCACTAAAAGATTGTAGAAACACTAATATGTTTCCTTGCAGAAACTAATTCAAGATTATGAAGTTGCTATGTTGTCATGATTCCTTAGTTTATCTTTCCTTCAAGTCTTGGTCTCAGTCCTTCCATGTCTTTACTGACCTTGGTACTTTTTTAGAGAATGGGTAAGATATTTTGTTTGTCTAAATTTTTCTTATAGTGTGATATATACATTCTATTTATATGAGGGGTTTGTTTGTTTGTTTGCATGTTTGTTTATGTATAAATATATGAATATGGATAGTTTATTACTGTTCATGTGTATGCAGCATGCCTGAGTTTATTCTAGCATTCTTCCTTTACTTATGTTTGCTTTTCAAGTAGAATACTGAATAATGAATACCAGTAGGAACACAAAAGATGTTGAACATGTTTCTGAGGTGGAGGTAACTAGCATCCTGACAGGTGTGTATCTGAACCTCACAGGAGAAATTGTGTCAAAAATTAAGCAATAATAAATTATAAGCCTTTAGATATGAATTAAGTTTAAAGAATTATTTTTAAAAATAAGTAATTATGTATATAAATAGAAAAATACAGATTTGCAATGATCTATCAGGAACAACAATATGATAGAAAAGAAACAGAAAAACTATGAGTAATCATAAAAGGTAACTATAAACTTGGTAAAACAATTACTTTGATAAAGTAGCTAAGAGAAGTTTAACTTCTAAAATCCTAGAAATCAAGAATTAAGAATGATGATACATAGAAGTAGCTGGACATGGTGGTGCACAACTCTAATCCCAGAATTGAGAGCCTGGGGCAGGAGTGTTTCCTTGAGTTTGAGGCCAATCTGGGCTGCATTGTAAGTTCAAGGCCAGCCTGAACTACATGAGACCCTTTCTCAAGAAAATACCATTGGTAATGTTAATAAACAATAATAAATACATTGGTATATGTTAAAATGGATTATAATAATGTAACTCAGACTTCTAACAACATACATACACATTTCATACAAAATATTCAGTAATTTTCATTCATATAGAAAGTTTTAACTGATTTTTTCTTTAAAAAAACATAAAATTTATCATCCTGTTTCTTAGAATACAGATCAGTTGAGTTTAGGAGTATTATGAAAGAGATAACCAGAAACTATCTTGCAAAATTGATGCTTTAATGAATTAAATAGTTTTTTTGCTTCCTTTAGTTTCTGGTAACCACAATTCTGCTTTCTTTTTCCATATATTCTTACAATACTTAACTATGCATAGATAGTTGGAAAATCTAAAGGGAAAAAATTAGTCAGGATGCATATTATTAGTTCAAGAGAACAAGAAAAGAGTGGTAATAACTGAGAGTCAAGGAGGCAGCTTCTGGGAATCTATTTTTATTTCACCTGACTGGGAATTACAAAGCAATTTCTGTAACAAGTTTATTTTATCTAGACATATGCATTTCATTCATTCCTCTAGAATCAAAATATATAACATTACATTTCAAAAAATAATAAGAAAAGGATAACATAAAAATTACACAGACTTTTTTCCTTTTTTGCTAATTTAATGGCACAGAAGTATGAAGTACAGCATGATCATTTGATTCAGTTATACAGTGTGTGATACACATAGATGTGTACTTAAATTAGTGACAATAAATTTTATGGGTATAAACATTAAACTGTCAAGAATAAAATTCTTTCTGACAAGAAAGAGATTGCATTTACAGGAAATGATATCAACATGAGAATATTCAATAGAATGTTTAAGAAAGATTTACTTTATCAGAGATTAAAGACTGAATAGTGAGAAGTAAAAGAACTATCAAGGGAGATATAATGAAGCAAAGAAAACAAAAAGAATTTGGTAAAACCATGTAGCATATACTTATCATTTTTAACTTGCCATTAGCAAGATATTGCAATGACCTTGACAACTTTAAAAATAATGAAAGCATAACCAATCAAGATAATATTCTTCAACAGTCTTTTGTTTATACTCGATGACTCCTTTATGCAAAATTATTTATGTAACCTGCTTATATGATATGCCTCAAAACACTGTATTCATTGTCTGAGTTAATTTGGAATAAAAATCAGCTATTGATTTAGAGATTTACAGCAGAATTCAAGAACAATGGCTGTCATTTAGATTATATCACTTTTCTCTAATATTAAATGTAACAAAAAAATGTTGTTATGGTTTGGATCTTAAATGTCCCCAAAGGCCCATTTGCTGAAGGCTGAAACGGTGGGACCTGCAGGTGGGGAGCAGAATGGAAGGAAGTGGGTCTTTGGCTGTACACTGTTAAAAGAGAAATAGGGACCACAGTATCATTCTCTTACTCTTTTCTTGCTTCCCACTGTTTTATTTTTTAAAGTTATTGCTTGTGCTAAAGTCAAGAATCCTAAATTCTAAAATATAGTAATATCCATGATAACAATTTTCCCTCCAAAAACATGTGACTACATAAATCTCATTTGTCTGGTAAACATTTCAATATTTTCTGAGTCCACCATTTAGTAAAAGTAGACAGAGGATGGATTTGGTGCATAAAACTAATAATTGATTTGAGGTGTAAATTATCCATTCTTCTTCTTCTTTCTTTGGGTTCTGAAATACATAGACCTAGAACTAAGATAACAATCAGTTCCAAATTCATGTCAAAAACTTCAAGAACTGAGCACATTCATCCCATAAAAACTAATGGAAAACCAAATGATTGGTTTAGAGGCTCAAACATTACACTTATAAATTCATTTTTCTGGGACTTTTATAAATTTTGCAATGATTTCTTTGTTTAACTCTATCATGGTTCCCACACTTTACCTCTTAGCTATACTTATGTTATCAGTAACTTATTTATTTTAAAGGGAGTAAAATTAAACACAACAAAACAGAACAAAATAGTACATAAGAAAGCATAAATTTCAAAGATAGACATCCAGAGATCTTCACTATCTATCATATTGTCTCTTGTTTTGTTCCAAATAGTTGTCCATATTTTTTAAATTTTATTTTAAAGAGAGCAAAACAAAAGAGGACAGAACAAAGCAGATCAGAACAGAACAACATAAGCAACACAGCACTTTACAACAAGCCAACAGGATATTAACAGTAGCTACCATAATGCCTCTTTCTTTGCAATAGTTGAGCATGGCTTCAAATATGATAATATCACACATAACAAATATTATAAAATCATTCAAAAGAATGAAAGAATTACAGGGTATTCTGAACCAAATAACAGAGAATGATCAGTGGCTACCATAATATCTCATTTTCCATAAAATAATTTTAATACTATCTCATATATTAAAATCCCAATAAGATATAACATGATAGAACTGATTGTAATAGAAGAATAAAAGCATGGTAGGATTAAAAGCAAGATGATATTGAATCAAAAATGGCTGCCATAGTGTTTTATTTTCTTCAAACAGCTGTTGATACCATCACACATAATAAAGTCAAACAAAACAGAATACAACATTTCAACTGATGAATGAAAACATTAAAAGGCTTCAAAGCTATGTAATGGGGAATCACAATTACCATAAAATCTTGTGTACTCACCATTTCTCACAATAGGAAGAATATACAGTATTTATATATGTAAGTTTGTTTTATTTTGCTTATGAGTATGGTCCCAAGTTGTGTCCATTTATTTATAAATATCTCAATGTGATCATTCTTTAGAGCTGAGTAGTACTTCATTGTATAAAAATACCACAACTTTTTTTATCCATTCCTCAGTTGATGGGCACTTAGATTGTTTCCAAGACCTGGCTATTACAAATTGTGCTGCTATAAACATGGGTGCACATATATCACTGTGGTGTGATGTTTTCAGATCTTCTGGAAATATTCCTAGAAGTGGAATAGCTGGGTCAATTGGGACTTCCAATCCCAGCTTTTTGAGGAATCTCCAGACTGACCTCCACAGTGGTTGCACCACTCTACACCCCCACCAACAGTGCAGAAGAGTTCCTTTTTCCCACACAGCCTCTCCAACACTTGTTGTTGGTAATTATTTTTTTATCTGGCCATTCTTTCTGGAGTGAAATGGAATCTCAGTATGATTTTGATTTGCATTTCTCTAATGACTAATGATGATGACCATTTTTTCATGTATTTATTTGCCATTCATATTTCTTCATCTGAGAACTGTGTATTCATCTCGGATGCCCATTTTTGAATCGGCTCTTTGAATTTCAAGGTTCTGATTTTTTTTTAATTCTTCATAAGTTCTAGACAGAGTTCTTTGCCTGAAGGAGAGTTTACTAAGATTTTTTTCTCAGTTCGTGGGTTTTCTTTCACTCTGTTGGAAATTTCTTTTCACATCAGAAAGTCTTTAATAAGATGTGATCCCAGTTATTGATTCTGGGAAGTATTTCCGATGCTGTTTGATTCTTGTTCATGAATTCTATACCTACTGCTATATCTTTGATATTTTTACCTACTTGGTCTTCCAACAGATTTAGTGATTCTGTTTTATTATTTAGATCTTTGATCCACTTAGATTTTAGTTTCGTTTTTTTATTTTTATTTTAAAGAGAATAAAACAAAAGAGGGCAGTAAGAGCAGAGCAGAACAGGACAACATAGGAAACACAGTACTTTACATTAAGACACCCGGACATCAACAGTAGCTATCACAATATCTCTTACTCTGCTATAGTTGAGCATAGCTTCAAATACAATAATATCAAACATAACAAAATAGTATAAAGCCATTCAAAGTGTGAAAGAATTACAGGGCTTTCTGAACCAAATAACAGAAACTGATCAATGGGTACTGTAATATCTCATTTTCAATAGAAAAAATTTGTTTAAACTATCACACATATTCAAATGCCAATAAGACACAATGTGATAGATAGAACCAATGGTAGTAGAAGAATAGAAGCATAGTAGGTCTTCTAAGAATGACAACATTAAATCAGCAATAGCTGTCATAATGTTTTGTTTTCTTCAAAACAGCTGTTCATATCATTACACATGATATAGTCAAACAAAACAGAATAAAACCATTCCAACTGATGATTGAAAGCATTGAAAGGCTTCAAAGCTATGAGATGGGGACTCATGCTTACCATAAAGTCTTATATACTCTTATCAACTCTCATACTAGGGAGACTATACAGTATTTACACTTGTGATTTTAATTTATTTCACTTAAGAGAATGGTCTCAAGTTGTGTCCATTTATTTATAAATATCTTGATGTGACCATTCTTTATAGCTGCGTAGCACTCCATTGTATAAAAATGCCACAACTTTTTTATCCATTTCTCAGTTGATGGGCACTTAGGTTGTTTAGGATCTGGCTATTACAAATTGTGCTGCTATAAATATGGGTGCACATATGTCACAGTGGTATGATGTTTTCAGTTCTTCTGGGAATATGCCCAGAAGCAGAAGAGCTGGGTCAAATGGGACTTCCAAACCTAGTTTTTTGAGGAATCTCCAGACTGACCTCCAGTGGATGCACCAGTCTACACTCCCACCAACAATGCAGAAGAGTTCCTTTTTCCCCACAGCCTCTCCAACACTTGTTGTTGGTAGTCTTTTTTATCCTGGCCATTCTTTCAGGAGTGAGATGGAATCTCAGTGTGGTTTTAATTTGCATTTCTCTCATGACTAATGATGATGAACTTTTCTTCATGTATTTATTTGCCATTGGAATTTCTTCATCTGAGAACTGTGTATTCATTTCAAATGCCCATTTTTGGATTGGGTCTTTGAATTTCGAGGGTCTGATTTTTTTTTAATTCTGTATAAGTTCTAGACAGAAGTCCTTTGTCTGAGGGACTGTCCATGAAGATTTTTCCCCAATTTATGGGTTTTCTTTTCATTTCTGGAAACCTCTTTTGACATGCAGAAGCTCTTTAATAAGATGTGGTCCCAGTTATTGATTCTGGGAAGTATTTCCCGTGTAGATTGGTTCATGTTCATGAATTCTCTTCCTACCCCTATATCTTTTAGATTTTTACCTGCTTTGTCTTCCAGAAGTTTTAGTGTTTCTATTTTAATATTTAGATCTTTGATCCATTTAGATTTTAGTTTAGTGTATGGTGAAAGACATGGGTCTACTTTTAGTCTTCTGCATATGGATAGCCAATTTTTCCAGCACCATTTGTTAAAGAGACTGTCATTCTTCCAACAAGCATGTTTGGCCCCTTTATCAAAGATAAGGTGGTTGAGTGAGTTTGTGGTTGAGGTTGTATCTTCCAGTTTATTTCACTGATACTCCACTCTGGTTCTATTCCAGTACCATACTGACTTTATTACTGTAGCTTTGTAGCATAATTTCAAATCAGGGATTGTGATGCTTCCTGCCATGCCTTTGTTGCTTAGAATTGCCTTTGCTATTCTAGGTCTCTTCTGGTTCCAGATGAATTTTAGGAGTGATTTCTCTAGATCTATGAGGTATGTTAGTGGTATTTTGATTGGGATTCTGTTGAATCTGTATAGTAATTTTGGGACAATGGCCATTTTCACAATGTTTGTTCTTCCTATCCATGAACAGGGGATGTCTTTCCATTTTCTGAGGTCCTCTTCAATTTCCTTTTTCAGGGTATTATAATTTTTGCTGTATAGCTCTTTTACTTCTTCCATGAGATTAATTCTTAAGTATTTCATTATTTTGGATGCTAGTGTAAGGGGTGTAGGTTCTAGTATTTCTCTCTCAGTACTTTTGTTGTTAATGTATAGAAATGCTATTGATTTTCGAGTATTGACTTTGTATCCAGCTACCTTGCTAAATTTATTTATTATATCTAGGAGTCTTTCAATAGAGTTTGGGGGTCTTCTATGTAAAGTATCATGTCATCTGCAAATAATGATAATTTAACTTCCTCTTTTCCTATCTTTACCCATTTTATTTATTTTTCCTGTCTTATTGCTCTGGCTAGTGTTTCCAGTACTATGTAGAATAGCAGTGGTGATAATGGACATCCTTGTCTTGTGCCTGATTTTAAGGTAAAGGCTTTCAGTTTTTGACAATTTAATATGATGCTTGCTGTTGGTTTGTCATAGATGGCCTTTACTATATTGAGATAAAGACCTTCTATTCCAATTCTCTGTAAGAATCTTATCATGAATGAGTGCTGGACTTTATCAAAAGCTTTTTCTGCATCTATAGAGATGATCATTTGGTTCTTCCTTTTGGCTCTATTGATATGGTGGATTACATTTATTGTTTTGCATATGTTGAACTATCCCTGCATTCCTGGGATGAATCCCACTTGGTCATGTTGTATAATCTTGATGATTTGCTGCATCCTGTTTTCCAATATTTTATTGAGAATTTTTGCATCTATGTTCATTAGGGAGATTAGTCTATAGTTCTCTTTTTTAGTTGGGTCTTTCTCTGGTTTTGGTACTAGAGTGATATTTTCTTCCAGGAATGACTTAGGAAGAATTGCTTCCCTTTCAATTTCATTGAAGAGTTTCAGGAG
>PVJX010006920.1:0-60194 GCA_004027295.1 Dolichotis patagonum
TGATATAATTGCATGTATATTTGAGTGGGTAAGATGGATGACCATATTGTTGTTTTTGTCAGATCGTGGAGCAGAACTGTTAACAGTCTCACTGTTTGAATGTCTACTTTACATGTTTTAACTTTGTAGTTTGAACAACTATTTCCAAGAAGTCAGTATGTAATTAGTCAAGTAATAATTTCTTAGGTTTTATTGTTGTACTTTTCCTCTTTTCCTTGGAATACTGTATGGTTGCTACCCTTTATTCTGTTTTATTTTGTTTTGTTTTTTCCTCTTTAAATAAAGTAAAAAAATAAATAAATATATCTTGAAAATGAAAACTAAGAGCAGTGAAAATAAAAGGAAGCCAGAATCTAATTCATTGCACTTGATACCGCTCCTCATACTTAGAAGCCAGAGACTATCAGTGTGTTTTTGGCAGCCGGCATCCACCACAAAGAAAGGAAATCTGGTCAGAGCGGCCATGCCATGGAAGACCTTGCGGTGAAAAAACCTTACACTTAGACCCCAGCTCTAATCCACTGTGTGGCCTTGAGTGCAAGGCACTGACCCCTCTCAGCCTTGGTCCCCTGTCCTATACAATGATGACACCTAATTCACAGGGTTGTGAACTGCGCAAGTCATGTTCCCAGCAGCATACCTGACATTCTACAGAGTTTAACATGAGGACTCAGTCACACAGCCCATGTCATTCATGGAAATAAAACCAGTTGCTTAAAATCAGCTAACAAAAATCTAGCCCACTAACGACAGTGGAACCGCAATGAATCTCCCCTAAACGAAGATTAAGATTTCTACACATTTTCTTTAGTGACACTTGTGGTTTGAATCAATTTTTGTAAAACTAAAGTAATTTATATCTGGCCAGAAGTTTGGCAGTGATAGAAGCCCTCCGTCCTCAGCGATTGGATTTGCTCGCACATGTGCGTGCCTGCGTGGGTGTTGCGCTGTTGTTTAATTTAGTAGTCCCTTGACTAAAAGTAATTTGTTTCTTCACAGATTTGCCCAGGTGGCTCCAACATGGACCTTCTTTTTTGTATTTGCTTCAGAAATAAACCAAACTTCCTGGCTCTGCATTCTTCTTCTGGGCTTCCCACACATTGCTGGAGACCACGTTTTCTCTGTCAGAGAAAGCAGGTGAGTCCACTGGGCCAGATTAACAGAATTTTAATGGATCCAACAGTGACAAGCACTGGGCTCACTAACTAGGTGGCAGAATTCCCAAATGGATCTCCCTGGAGGATCCTGGACTTCATATTCTCCCCCACCCCGCCCTTAGACTCAGCCACATCTTGCACTTCCAGCTCTACAGGGATTCCCATCAACCGCTTCACGTGTCTCATTCTGCCTCTAAACCCTACTTGCTGAGCCATGATGATTTTTCCACACCTCACCCTGGGCTGTGTCAGTGTGCAAAGCCAAAGTATTTGAAATCTTGTGAACTCATTTAAAAAGCCATGTAACTGGCTGTTAATTCTCCTCGCTGGTATCCACAACTCTTAGCTTCTCTACCCCCTTGCTCTCCAAGACTCAACATAAGAGGATCCCACTGATAAGGGCACATCAAACTGTCCCTGGTGCTCTGGAAACAATACAGTCATGTTTAATTCCCACCTGTGCGTGGCGTTACCTGCAGCAGCACCATAGCAGACACGGCCTCCCACGTTAGCATCCCTCAGAACCCATAAAAAACATCGACAAGAGGCCAAATCACACTTTCCCACGGAGGTCGAAATTGCCATAGTTCTCAGAAAGCTGTATTATTTTTATCCAAAACTGATTCAAAGTGCTCCCCAAAAGAAACTTATAAAACACAAAAAACAACTAAATATCCTTTTGTTGATAATTAATACTTCTTGGGAAAGAGATTTGTGGGAGGGGAGTCTCTGGAACGCAGAAGAAGCAGCATGAAAGGAATGTAGTTTTATTACTGAAGAAGTCAGAAAGCCATGGGTGAAACTGCCTTAATCCACCTTGTGCCAGGAAAGCACACACCACGCCAGTCAGTAACAAGATTCATGTCTGCTGAGCACTGCTCGGGATTAGAGAGGGGAAACTGCATGGATCTGGAGAGGTCAAGCTCAGGAACCAGGTAGATTTGGGGGTCACTTTTTGGTTCTTAGTGTGTGTTGCTGAGGTGGCTGTCCGCATTAAATCTGCATGACTAGTGGTAAACAACCTTAGAATGTAAGCCTCAGCCTTCATCTACAAAACAGGACTATTTTTCTCTCTTCTATTTGGGCTGGTAGGAGTAGAAATGATTTTACTGATGTGTGTAGAACAGAATAGGCAAACAAATATTTACAGGATAATCATCTGTTATGGTAGAGACTGTTGGTGTAGAAGGAGTCACCACTGACAAAGAGCACACAGTCTATTGAAGAAGAAAAGGGCAAATGTCTGCCTATAATCGAATGCAGTACCTCCCTCCCTAGGGCTGAACATTCTGCTGAAGGACCAAGTCACAAACGTTAGCAGCCCGGACCCAGAGCCTCCCTTCTTGCATGTCATATCCAGCAGGAAAGTCCTAAGGAGCAAAGGCTTGAGGTCCAGTCTGGCTTCCCACCTCCTGTTCAACGTGAGGAGATTCCAAGTTCAGATGTCATACTGTGAGAGCCTGTTGGACCTACTGAAAACCATCACAGCCGTGCCCTTTTCAAAAGCTAGAAGACAGTCATAAAATAGATGCTCCCTCAAAAGACTTTGGTCATTTCATTTATTTTCTCAAGTCCATCCCACTTCGCTGAGACATTCATCTGCACAGCAAGTTTTTCCAGGAGAATCTTCCCACAAGTATGGAAATGTCAAAATCAATTTTCTTGAAATGAAACAACAAATGACCCTTTTTTTCCTCAAATTGTCTTTATAGGAGAATTTATGAGAGTCGGAACTTGTCCTGAGGGATGCGATGGAGAGCTCATGTGAAGGGTCATTTTACTCTGCACTGCAGAGAACCCTGAAGAAATCGGCAAAAGCAACTTTCCCCTTCTCCAGAGGAAGGGTGGATGTCTGAATGTTTCTGCGTTTCTAACAGCTGTAGTTCTTTTGAGACATTCTGTGGCATCTCACAGTGAGTGGGTTGGCAAGGTGTTTTATACAAGCTAGTCACACACCAGGGCTGGCACCACAGACAGCAGACAGGGAGGGGTGGTCCCCTGAGGGGCCAGAGATACCAGGGGAGGCCTGGAGCCCCGTTAGGCTCTCAGGAGCTTCGGTGTACCGGAAATGCTAGAATCTTCTTGAAATATATCCTAAACTGGGACCTAGTTTCACTCGGATCAGTACACGGGATTTATTACAGAATGGTCAAAATCTAAACTGGTCCTTTTCCACAAAAAAAAAAAAAGACAAAACTCTGAAGCAAACATTAGAATGAATTATCCCCCGTCTTGTTCTTGGTCAACTAAGAGTGGTAAAGAATCTGAAGATTGTCAGCTCAAAGGGCACCAAACTCTGTCCCCCTCTCCTACCCGCTCTGCACCCCCTACCCCCACACCCCAGGGTTGGTCCAGGAGCACTGACGCTGAGTCTCAGGCACAGGACACCCCAGAGACAGCTGTGGGGTCCGATAAGCCACCAAGGTCACAACGGCAGGCAGGACTCGCGATCAGAAACCAAGACCCCTGCCCCAATGCCCTGACAGCCAGGCCAGCAGGGGCTGGGAGATCAGCCAGGGCTCAGGCTTGGGAACAGCAGCAAGAACATAGTAAAGCAAGTCCCACACCACTCTAATTTCAATGTGAGAAGGGCTTAGAGACAGCAATTTAGTTTGAAGAGAATTTCAAATGTTTTGAATTTGTGTAGCACTCTACACAGGATGGAGAATGTGCCAATCACCCACATCTCCAAAACTGGGGTAAGTATGAAGGTTTGGAGAGCAAGTTTATCCCTCTCAAACAGGTCCTGCAAGCTGGGCATAGTGGAGTGGGCCTGTTGTTTCAGCTACTCAGGAGGCTGAAGCAAGAAGATCCCTTTGAGCCATGAGTTCAAGTTGGAACCTGGACAACACAGCAGGACTCCAGTTTCAAAAACACAACAGGAAACACACACACACTGTAGACCACGGAGAAGTTTGCGGGACTCAGCACTCTCTGAGGTGATCTCTGAGCAGCACAGTAGACTGAAAAACAGAAAAGCACACAGTTGGGGCCTGCGGCAATGGAGAAGTCAGCTGCAGGTGTCCAGCCGTCTGCAGAGGGACACCCATCCCGGGTTAGCAGGCAGAGGGCGAGGACGTCTGAATGTGAGGAGGGCCTGCGTCTGCTTAATTGCTTCCTGCCTCCCGGCCCGCCTTGGTCCTGGAAGCAGGAAGGCCAGCTGCAGGTGGGAGATTTGTGCGCCAGCTGTGCGCTCAGGAGGGGCTGGGGGGAGGGCTGCGGTGGGGAGGGCCCCCTGCAATGAATCCTTGAAAATCCTGGGAAGGAGGCGGCTCACTCAATGTGGGGAAGGAGCTTCCTTCCCCTTTTCTTTATTTTCCTTCCTCTCTTTTCCCTCACATGCAACCCACTAGAGACAGGATGAGCTGTCTCAAGGAAGAAGAAATAAAAACAGTTTCTCAATTCCTGGAGGTCATGTCCTGTTTGAAACAACAAGAAGAGCACAGAGCCGGTGCTGCCATGCAGCCCTGATCTCCAGCCAAGGGTCGGCATCAGTTCTGACTTCAAGGCCTGGGTGCCTAGGGCTGAACCCTCAAATCTCCCTTCCTCGCTCCTTTGAAGAAACTATTCACTACCTCCCTGTCAGGCAGTGAAAGCAAGTGTGTCTTTCACTGCAGCCATTTCTGCATGGTCTTCCCCTGAGAGCGGAGCTCAGACACGGTAATCCGGGAAGCAGCATCTGGGCCCCTTTTACCCACCACCCGTGTCACCCATGTCCACATGCATTTGGTTTGGTGCACATAGGGAAGTCTCCCAGTAGCAATAAAACAACCAAGGGGTGAGCACTGTCATAGCCCCCCTTTTCCAGCTCGAGTTGCTTAAGATTGACTGGCAACCCAGGAAATTTCTGCCACTTCTAAATTTTCAGATGACACTATCTTCACCGTGTAAATCCTGTCTTTCCTTAATCCCCAAGGTTCAGGGGCAAATACATATCAATTCATAGTTACATCTTCTCCATAAGGAGGCAGGATGCCATAGCAGCCAAACACATTGTTGTCACCCACTTAGATGCTTAAGAAAGCCACCCACAGGATAGGAAAAAGAAAGACTTAAGAGACAAACTGTAAAATCAAAAATGTAAAGTCTGTATCAGGAAACATAGGCCAAGTCACCTAAAAGAGTCAGACTAGCTCCTCAGCACATCAGCCATTTGCAGTGTTGGGTGGGGAAGTAGCCGAGATAGACAGCCAGACACAAAGCTAGAGCAACACCGTGCACACACCCAAGGGAAAGGGTGGCTGGCACTGGACACTTGGTTCCTGTGGTTTCAGTGGCCTGAAGAACCCAGGATGAAAGTACACAAGGTTGACCACAGCCCAAGGTTAGGAAACATGCAGTTCATTTATGCACCAAACCTCCTCTGATGATGCTGGGATCCCCGCAGGGTGGAGGAAGAATGTCATGGTTCAAAGTTAAGTAAGAGCATGGCTCTTGGCCCTTCAGCTGTTTGGGATCTTGTAAATAGGCTTCGCGTGGATGTAGCTGAGTGGAACAGTGCTTATGGAGCATGCATGAGACCCTGGATTTGATCCTTAAGCACGAAAGAAAGAAAGAAAGAAAGACGAAAAGAAAAGAAAATGGGCTTCATTACTTAACTTAGTAATATGCTTGATTACTTTTGAGTTTACTTTTTGAAAACTATTAACATGTATGAATTATACATATTAATGGGTTTCAGTGCAATATTTATGTACATACATATAGCGTGGATTTATGAAATCCAACTTATCTTTTTCTACCCTGCCCAATGTCTAATAAGCACAATTCTACTTCCAGGTCAATAAGTCTAGTTTTGAGAGAGTGGATCAGCTGAAAAAGTCAGTGCCTAGTGTAGACACTCAATCAACATTTCCTGTGTGGAAAATAAAAAGCTTCTGAGCCTTTGAGATTGAGTGTTTGGCTTTGAGCCAAGGAAAATCCTTCTAAACTATGCCACCCTGTGAGCAGTTGGGGAGACAACCCTCAGCACTTTCCTGGACTATGACCTGCTCTGACATTGATCTTTGTCAAATATGCACTGGCTTTTCTGATACAGACTAGTACAAATAAAACTGGCTCTTTGGAAGGAAAAACCTCCATATGTCATAGATCATTCAAATCAACAAATAACTGCTATATTGTGTGGTTCATAGGCAGAAGACAAGTAGTACTAAGAAACACATCATAGAAGACATATTCCTAAATTAGCCTTGAAGGATGGAGAATTTGTTCAAGACTCTAACAGTGGTGGACATGGTAGGACCCAGAAAATGAGAACACTTAAAACAGATGGTTTAGGTCTTAAAGCGCCAACACATGATGCTAGAAATTAAGAGACCAGATCTTGCAGGGTTTTAAATGCTAGTCTGCAGCCTAAGAAGGCTGATCTGGGAATAGTGCACAGGCTGTGTTAGACAGAAGAACCAAACTGAGGGCTGCTAATAATCAATATAGGTGTGTGGTTAAAAGGACAATTGACTCTGTATTTAATTTTTTTATACTTGTCAAACTCTTCACATTACATTTCTAATGTAGACTCTTAGAATAGTGAGGGCAATGTATTAAGTGTGATAGACACAGCTATAAGAGTTGGGGACAGATACTGGTTCTGCGGACCATTAAACAGTGAAAAGATGTCACTGCTACACAAATAACCACCAACCTGAGATTCTTCCATGAGAAATCAACTTGTTTAGAGAACTAAGTTTTATCTTTAAGTTTTCGCTATGGAAAGTTATATAATATTTTTAAAACCTAAACCAAAGAGGATCATCCTGCTTCTCAGGACCCTAGAGAAATATTTTGTTGGTGAAGTGGGCTCTTCTGCACCCTTTGTTTTATTCCTAAATGGGCCAGTATGGTTTGGGATTAAAACACTTTGGAAACTTCAAGAAGCTCAGAGTTCAGGCTTCATCCAAGCAATTCTGATTCAAAGAATTTATGAGAAAAGGATCAGCTCTATCTGTAACTTCCCAGAACTGGTCACTTAAATACACAGCAGCAATCTTGTAATCATGATTCCAAATTTTCTGATTATTCCAGAAATAAAAATCCACAGAATTTCAAAGACCTACCCATTTTGATACTTTCACAATAACGTGCGACCCTCTTTCAATTTAAACTAACTTTGGAGAACCATTGTTAGACAGTTTTGACTTTAGGTAAACAATTCCAGTTCACCTCTAAGTAAAACAGTGACCTATTTTTAGAGACCAAGGGCTTCAGTGATTTGCCATTCCGGAAATAAACATCATCATCATTCCTTCTATTTCAATGAGCACAGCTGTCTGGGTGGGGATGTAAACATCCCTTAGACATGTTGTGAATCCAAACACAACAATGTCAGACTGGTGTGTGAGAACCAGGAAACGAAGCTGACTACAAATTGCATAAGAACCGATCTATTCTCATTATCTAATCTAAAAGAAACAAAACCTCCAAGACAGACAACAATGTTTGAACCTCTTTTAGAAGTTAGCCCTTTTATCAATTCACACTTGTTTTAGGAATGCAAAAATACATCTATTAGTAGTGCAACAATACTCTATAGTAATCACATTTGTTTTTTATTTTCTGTATTTCTGTATTTAATATGTGAAAAGCCCCAGGAAAGCCTGCCTCTCCCATGGCCAGCCAATTTCCAAGATAATAAACTAGCTTTAGATGATGGATTCACCCTCAAGACCTAATTCTCTCCCAAAGGCCAAATACCCTTCCAAATACCAACATGTAGGAGCTGAGAATTCTAATGTATGACTTTGAGGAAAGATGCAGAAGCACCACATGGTCCTGCATGGGTCCTTCCTTGGGAATTGTAAATAATGAAAATCTTTCAATGGACTGTCATCATTCAGTCACTTCTATCACAAGTCAGTCCAGCAGGCACAATCATGACCCCTGCTCTCATCCACCAGGGCTGCTGAACACCGTACTAAGTGACCATATGCAAAGCCCTGGTGGGCTCCGTGTCCATCTCCCAGGTGCCTGGCCCAGACTTGTGCAGCTGGATAAACAGAACATCTGACAGCAGAAAAAGATTCTGTCACCGTCATAAGGGTGTCAGAAAAAGTTAATCTCACAAGGAAACAGCATCACTGTGCCCCGGCTTTCTTATTATGTTAAGAAGAAAATGCTTTTTATACAGAGTAGCCTTCTAACCTCTCATCCACGGGACACAGGCACAGGCCTCTTTACCTTGAGCCTGGACCACTGTGGTGGCCTCTGAATTGGCCTCCGAGAACCTCATATAAGGATTACCAGCAGACTGTAAAAAGGAGAGCAAAAGAAAGTGCTCTAAAGGATATAACTGCATGTATGTTTAAGTGTGGAAGATAGATGAGCATACTACTGTTTTTGTTAGATTGTTGAGCAGAACTGTTAACAGTCTCACTGTTTGAATGTCTACTTTGTTTGTATGCTTTAATTTTGTAACTTGAACAACTATTTCCAAGATGACAGTATGTAACATCAACTAGTGATTTCTTAGTGGGGTTTTTTTGTTGTTGTTCTTTTCTTTTTTTCCTTTGGAATTCTGCATTGTTGCTACCCTTTCTGTTTTGTTTGGCTGTTTTTTTTTTTTCTTTCTAAATAAAATTTTTTAAAAAATTTAAAAAAAAGAAGGATTACCAGCAGGCCAAGTCCAGTCCAAAATGTGTTGTATTTGGATGCCTTGTTATGGTGGGGAGTCTTTGGGCTTTGTTTTTGTTTTTTGTTTTGTTTTTTGAGACAAGGTTTCATTGTGAGGTTCAGGCTGGCCTTGAACTCACTGTGTAGTCCAAACTGGCCTTGAATTTGGGGCAATCCTCCTGCCCCAGCCTCTGGAATCCTAGAATTACAGGCATGAATCAGCATGCTGGGCTGTTAGGAGCTTTTAATTTGTTTGTTTGTTCGTTCTTTTAGAAAGAAAGATAAGTTAATTGAAAGAAATGAAATCTCTCAGAACTGAAGGCTTGGCTTCTTATGTAGCACAGAAAATGTTCAAATTACTTACACCGATTTGTCAACATAACCCAGATAGGAGCTACATTGAAGGGATTAAACTCCAAGGAGTGAGACCAGGTATTTGGTCTGGACCAAAAGGCAGAGGAGGCCAAAGAGAGAGGTGAGGTGAAGGATTACCTGAATGAAGAGCAGGGTCTTAACATCTTCCCAGGGTGGAAAAATGTTAGAAGCTGCCTCAAGGGGCTTATATATTTTAATCATAAATAAAAATTTTAAGAGAATTTCCTAAATCACACCACCCCTTCTCACTTGGTAATAAAATAATGGTCCCTTAGAAGTCACAGTTGTGTACCACAGTAACATAAAACAACCATTAATGTTCATTTCATATGTTCACAGATCAGGCATTCCTTATAAGCAATGTAACATTATGATTCTCATTACTTTACCTTACTGAAATTCTATCAAAGACAGCAAAAGCCAAATTAAAGAAATAAAAGGAGAGTTGGCAATGAACTGGTGGGAGGCTGAGGAAATCCATTACAACTCATGACAGCACTTGATTATTTCTCTACAAATGGTCCCTTATGCATCCTTATGCTTAAGTTCATGGGAGCCACGGTAGCAGATGCTCCCTCAGCCAGTATACTTCAGTTGCCCAGGTGACAGTTCCTGTCTCAGTTCCTGTCTCAGTTCCTGTTGTTTCTGTCTCTTAGAAACAGCTGATTATTGTGACGCTTAGCTGGTCACTATGACGCACGTTGTAAGGACAAATCAAAGATGGCCAAGTACTTCCCCTCTGTTCTCCTTCTTTTGCAACCCGATGAAAACCTCCCTTTCTGGGCCTTACGGGTCTGATATTTTGGGAATGATTCCGATCAGTGACTGTCGACATAATTAAATCTGCCTCCACATCCCGGGTGTCATTTTGATGTTTCTGTTTGCTGTGGCAAGTTAGGAGATTTTTCATGAACATCAAGTTTTCCAACTTCTTTTAACATTTGAAAATGTAGGTGGTTTTGGAGTGTTTTCCCACGTGGCAGAACCCAGCCACAGCTGAGGCAGGGGTAGCTTCTAGATGGACACGACCTGCCAGCCCACAGTAGGCTCCCAGATGCCACCTGGCTCAGGACTGAGGGCAAATGTAGTGGTCTGTGAACCCTGAGCTTGTCGTGCTGGAGACATTTTCTATGCACCTCCTGCACCGCACCAGGCAGTGGTGAAGAACAAAAGGCCCTGGCCTCTCTAGGCGAGGGCAGCGGCCTCAGCTGATCTCCCTCACCCCAAAGCTGCATCGCTGAAATGAGATAGTCCCTGTACCAACCAGGGAAAGGGAGTGGTGAAGACAAAAGTATCAAGGCACTTAGAATAATGTCCAACACAGGTAGGAGCACAGTTGTTGCTAGATTTTAAAATCTGTGTCTATTCAAAATTGAGGGTGCTGTGGGAGGTAGAGAAAACTGAAAATCCATCTGTTATAGACTGAAATACTCCCATGAATAGTTTGTTTGTTTTGAGGTGCAGGTGTTTGCTTTTTATTTTATTTTAATTTTTTGGTTTTTTGACACAGGGTATCACTATCTAGCCCAGGCTAGCTTTAAATTGTGATCCCCCTGCCTCAGCCTCCTAGAGTGCTGGGATTATAGGCATGTGCCACCCAACCTGCCTTATGCCATGTTTAATAGGCAAACCACCAGCCAGCTTCCTGTGGTCACTGCCTGCCTGGCCTTGATAGCCAGTGCTGCACAACACAGACTCGTTCCAGCGGGCTTACCCCTGACCAAACTCGAGAACATTTTTCAGGTTGGTTTTCCAGTGTAAAGTTCTCATTTTCCTCTGAAACTATCTGGGGGAGTCTCCCCATCCCCATGTGCTCTACAACAGCACCGCCTTTATATTCTGTGGGTTCTATCAAGTGAACCTCTAAACCCCTCCCTGGAAGTTCCACCAAATGTCTCTTCAGAGAAATCCAAACACCCCCCAAAGGAAACACCATGGACCACTCAAGAGGACCCACACTGGTGTCTCCACTGCTGCTCCACAGCCCCCTCTGACCCTCACTCCTGCTACCCATTGGCTCTGTGGTTCCCCTCTGCACTGTGCCCAGCTTGGCATCACCTAATTCATCCTTCAAGGTTTAGCATAAAGGCTGTGTCTTCGAAGAAACTTTTAATCTCTAGTTGAAAATAAATCCCTCCTTTAAATTCTCCTAGTATTTCTCTTACATTCTTCACTGAAGTACACTCACGTGGACATGTCTCTTTTCTATTAAGCTTCAAAATACTTCAGAAAATTTTTTAATTTTCTAAGGTACCAATTATAGTAAAACACATTGAACCTGGATTAATTAAAAGAATAAAGAAAAATACTTTTCTTTTAAGTGTCTTTTTGCCTATTTTATGGGGCTTGGTGTGACACAGAATCTGGCCAACAGAGAGGTGCTCTCCTAACTTCCCAGCAGAACACCAGGAGGCCAGTCAGGGAGGTGGAGGAGAGGAAGCCAGGGGAGGGAAGGAAGAGAGGATGATGTGGCCACGATCCAGGGACTGCCAGAATCAGGAGGCATTTTCAGGGCCTTCAGGTGGGAGATTTCTGCCCCCACTCACTGACACCAGGACACTGATGCAAGTTACGAGGACACAGAATCACCTTTGAGAGACACTGTTTATAATCCTTTCTACCCCTTTGTACCAAGTCACTTTCTAGTCTCTACAAATGTGTGTTAGTCTAATAAATACTGACATTGACACAGTGACAACTGAAACAACTAGAACAACCACCATGGAATAAGTTGAAAAAGCTATTAATGAAATAATATCTCTCTCCAAAATGAAGTACACTAGCAACTACATCGCAAGGTTGCAGTTGCTGGAATTATGAATGTTTGCTCCTCTTCTGCTGATTTATAGTCTCTCATTTTTTAAGACCATTTTTGTAATAAGATATTATTAATTTTTAAAGTATTTTAAAATACAAAAGAGAATGACATAAGATGCTTTTTTATCCATTAGACTGGCAAAAGAGAACATTTAACCACTAACTAACAGATTACACTTATTAAGTATTTTCTTAGTCAGCATTCTCCAGAGAAGAACCAACATCATATATAGAGAGAGATGTAAGAGGAGATTTATTATCAGTTGGGACTAAGAAGTCCCGTGATCCTCCATCTGCAAGCTGGAGAACCAGGGAAATGGGTAGGGTAATTTGGTAGCAGGGAGGTGAACGATGTGATTCTCACTCTGAGGCTAATAGCTTAAGAATGGAGCAGAGGTTGGAAAAATTCATGGATTCCAAAGTCTTGAGAATTAGTAGCTATGATGGCCAAGGGCAGAAGAAGACAAATGTCCCAACCTCAAAAAGAAAGAAGCTTTCCTTTCTCCATCTTTGTTGTTCTACTCAGGATGTCTTAGTTACTTTTCTTGTTGCTGAGACAAAATACCTGACACCTAACATTAAAGGAGAAAAGTTTATTTAACTTGCAGTTTGTAGAGGTTTCAGTTCATAGTTGGCTGGCTCCCAGGTAGGTGGCACTGAAGAGAAAAAATAGTTCATGGCAGACAGAAGGCAGCAAAGTAGTGAAAAAGCAAAAAAAGAAAGCAGCAAACAGCAATCTACAAGCAATACCAGCTCTCTTCCTGTCTCTTTTTTTTTATACAGGCTACCTGCCCTTAGCATTCACACCGAGGGTAGGGCCCCCTTAATCCTCCCCAGAACTATGCCAAACCAACCAGTGGACTAATTTAGTAATCACACACTGTTGATCCCAGCAACTCACACTTAATCCCAGCATGACACTAGATCCCACCTTTAGAGCCACACTCCAGATTCAGCCACCTCTGAAAAGTCCCACCTATGATCACATGAGGCTTTGGGGAGACATCTAGACACAAGCCATAACAGTCCCTCAGTGGATTTGATGATACTGGTCAGTTGTGGTAAGGATGATCTGTTTAGCTCCCTCAATGAAATCACATGTTAGGGCTGGGGATTTAGCTCAGTGGCATAAGCGCCTGCTTTGCAAGCGCAATGTCGTGAGTTCAATCCCTGGTACCGCAAAAAAAAAAATCACATGCTAATCTTTACTAGGAAAGGTGTATGATATAAAATTATATTTCATGTAATTCTGTTTTATAAATATATGAAAATCTGTGATATATATATATATATATATAGCATAGAAAAAGGACTGAGAAGAAAACTACAGAGTTATTACTCATTATGATAAAATTACAGATTTCTGCCAAGTGTGGTGTTGCACACCTGCAAACTCAACACTCAGGAGGCTGAAGCAGGAGGACAGCATGAGTTTGCAATCAGCCTAGGCTACATAATGAATTCAAGGACAGCTACATAATGAGACATTGCCTCAAAAATATATATATCTCTTTATAAAATTCTTCTATGTTGGACTGGGGGATATAGCTCAGAAGCACAGCACCTGCCTGGCAAGAGTGAGGTCATGAGTTTTATACCCAGTAACAACAAAAAAATTATTCTGTGATTTCCTTATTTATTATGGTGAACACGTTATTTTCATAATCATAAAAACATGTGTCCTTGTACAAGATTAATTCTTAAAAATTTTAATTTGTACTCCACTTTCTGGATCACACCTGTTACATCAAAAATGTCTTTAGTGAAGCAGAATATTCAGATTTTTTACTTTAATCACCAGCTGATATATGCAAATTGTAAGACATTCTGTATGACCAATATGAGCATGAGAAATATAAAATAATATATTAAACTCATATGGTTTCCTCAAAACTAAAATGTGATCATTATTAGAAATTAAATTAAAAATTGTTTTATTTGCAGCAAATGTCTGTTTATCTTGAATCCAACCTACTGGAAAACTAAGATAAACATAATGACTCCATACTGTATAATTGAAGAGTAATTACTGTTCATAATGATTACTCTCTAAGGCATTACAAGACCCCAAAATGCTTTCTAAGCCACCAAAGAAAGATTGTGTTTCATTTAGAATAGCCTCATTGTTAAGACTGCTTCATTGTATGGAATTCTCTAGAAATTAGTTAGCTTATTTGCCAGCTATAGTTAGTTTCAGAAAGCTAAAATTGTCTATTAATCAGTTTATTCAATGCTTTCGAATAAACTGGAGTGCACTGTACAGCCATGAGGATTTGGTCAGAAAGTGAGGAGTAAGGGATGCCTCCAAGCTTTGTTACTCCCAGCTTTCCCATATGACCTGTGTCCAGGAGTCTCAGAAGCAGGTATATTACTATGTGACTGGTAGAAAGGGAAAGAAATCTTGCAGGCCACGTAAAATGACAGTAGTCAAAATAGTCCCTTATCTACAGGAGATCAGGTCCAAAAACCCCAGTTAATGCCTGAAACCATGGATAGTGTCAAGCTCCTACTGTGGATACTGATAAAGCCTAATTTATAAGTTATGCAAAGTAAGAGATTAAAAATAACTAATAATAAACTCAAACAATTATAACAATTTACTATGTTAAAATTTTGAGAATGTAGTTTCTCTAAAATACCCTATTGTACTGTAAATACTAGCAACTCTAGTTTATGATTTATTTCTTAGTAGGTCCAGAATTTTCACCTGTTCATTTAAAGGAAGCATTTTACAGCTTCTCATTGGCATATTCAAATTACCACTACCAATACTACTATGCTTCAAGGCCACTATTGAGTAAAATAAGGGTTACTTAAACACAAGCACTGTGATACCAAAACAACTGATCTACTAACTGAGACAGCCATTAAGTGACTAACAGGAGAGTAACATATACAGTATGGATACGCTGGCCAAAGGAGAATGTGTATCCAACCAGATAGCACAAACAGTATGAGCCAGCATTATACTATTCTGAATGCAGGCAATTAATTTGTGTGAAATTTTGTTTAATAGCTTCAGTCCTAGGTTGAACTGGTTTCAGTAACTGAAACTACAGAAAGCAAAACCATGGATAAAGGGTACTACTGAACCTGGGAATGGCCTTATCTAAAGGTCTGAGTGATGGAGCTGAATTCAAAGATATGGAGAGACCTTCAACACAGCTACTAAAAAAGAAAGCAGAAGCCAGAAGAATGCTGACAGCACGGAGAGCAGAATGCTCTTGGCAGAGGGCAGCAGCCCTGGGAACCACTCAGTGCTCTGTGGTAGAAACACCACGCACTATCATCTCAAAACAAGGTTGCCAGGGCTTCAGGTTTGGAGGCAGCACCTTGAAGAGGAACCACCCAGGCTGTCCTTCCAGGTGCTTCTGACTCTTCGGACAGGTTGGGAGCAAAGAGTTCTATTGACCACACACAGAGAAGCCGCAGGCAGATGGGTGCGCCTCTCACCAGGAGGTGGCAACGGTCAGCATGGCAGCTGGCTGGCAGATTTTTAATCTATCCATAGGCAGACCATGCTGGAGCTGTTAAATGAATTTTGAATTACTCAAAATGAAATATAATTTTAAAATCAGTTCTTCGGTCACTCTGGCCACACGTGCTCAATAGCCATATGTGGCTACTGTAACAGACAGAGCCACTACAGAAGTCTCCATCACCACAGAGAGTTTAGCTGAATTTATATTGAATCCAACTGATACACACTGGAGAGGGCTGCCAGAGCCTCACAAAGTATTAAAACACAAGCACTCAAAGAACTTTTGCATTTGTACCTGGCTGCTTTGAGCAAAGACCCACCCTGGGCCCCGAGGTGTACCAATTTGTCCTCCTCTTGCTGGGAGTGTCCCAGCAAGGAAGTCTGAGAAGCACGGTGTCAGTGGGTCAGCAGGAAGAGCCCAGCATCGGGCATCTCGTCCATCTGGCTGATCGGTTTTGCAAACCAGAGGAGAAGCAAGACTGTTTCCTGGGCTACTTCTGCTTCTAGGAAGCTCCTGGCCCACAGGTCATAATTAGCTGATCTCAAAGGAAAAAAAATAAATGTGAAAGGTCTTTTTACACCCCAGACCTTTGAGATCCTGCATCCAGACTCCTTCTATCCTTCGGCTAAGCAAAACCAATGGGGAGAGAATCACAGGCCGTCTTACCGAGTTTCTCCACCATACAGACTTGCTCTGAAAGGGGCAAATGATGGTGACTCAAATGTCTCTATCCAAGGTAATTTTAGCCTTTATTAGTCATTGTGTGCTCCAGAATAAACAGCTGTCTCCGAGGAGCCCCTGCTTCCTGCGCCTGAGGCTCTAACCTCCACCTCACCTTGGTGAGCCTCAAGCAGTTTGCAAAAATGTCCTCAGGCCCAACAATTGACTTAAGCACAATATCTTAAGCACAATAAGTTGATCTTTAAAAAAAAAATAGGGCTGAAAGTCAAACCTTGTGAAATAATTCAGACATTTTACAGTGTTGTTCTGGTTACATACAATTCCCACAAGAAGGGAAGTACCTTTAAAATAAGGACTATTCAATACTAGTACAGGATTTCCTCTTGTTGTTGATAATTTCCTCCTAACAGAAGACTCGACGCAGTCCAGAGCAAATTCAAAGGAGGTATCCAGAGACAACGCGGCCTCTATATTCTGCAGGGAACATTGTCCAATCTAATTGATGTTTTCCTTGCAAAGCAATAGAGTGAGTGGAACTATTTTTAATCCAGAACAGAATAGGTTGCCCAAAAAACTTGTGATCTCCCACCTCTCACCTGGTTTTATAGATAGTCAGAGCCACAACTGTACCTATGCAAAGTCAGTGTTGCATGAAATAAATTATAAACAATAGGCAAATTGAAAGGCCAAACTTTGCTCTCATTCAGCAGGCAAACCTGTACCAGCTTTTGAACTGTGGAAATTCCAGTTCAGCTATTACATTTTCAGTGGATTCTCTCTTCTCAGCAGGAATGACACGTAGGGAAGTTTTCCATCTCCTGGAAGTTAAAGCACCTTCCTCACTGGTGGAACAATTGTGCCTGCATCTGTTAATCAGTCTGCGTTACCTGTACAGGCTGACGTCTTCTAGTCATGTATAGTCAAGTTCTAAAGAAGCTGATAAACTTAACTCTTGTGTATACAGTAGCAGGACATCAGTAAGCACATTTTGGCAGAACATTTTCCTAATTTCCTCCTTTCAGTCAGACAGGCACAGTTCAACCTCCACAACTGGTCTGGTATTTCTAGAAATAAACTGAAGTTATCCTTTTGCCCAGTTACTTAAACATACCCAACAAAGAGGGTGGTTCCTACCTTAGATTGCATTAAGCAAAAGCTGTGATTATGATAAATAAAACTCCTAGAAGAGGGGGAAATGTAGCAAAAGCATAACAAGAAACATCCAAGAGCTCCAGCACACACTAGCTTTTGAAAATTTTAAATGGGACCTTAAAGGGAAAGAAAGAACTCCAGTCCTCACCGCCCAGAGCTCAGCTATAGGTACTCAATAAATGAGTGAATAAATGAAGAATGAATGTACAAAGTAACTTTCCTAGTAATATGTTTTCCAGGTCACATCAGCAGTCAGGTGGTTAAAATAAATTCATAATAAGAGCAATAAAAACACTATTTCTTTGACTTCATTTGCTCCCATGTCCATAGAAGGTAGTAAGATGAGCTCAAGATTCAGACAGACTGCGCTAGAATCCAGCCCCAGACTCACTGGCTTGGTGCTTGCCCTGACCAAGTTACTTGACTTTGTCTGGAGAGTGCGTTTCCTCATCTGTGGCGCTATAATCATAAAAGCTACCTATGAACAGTGACGGTGAAAAGAGAAAAGGGACACAGAGAGCTGACCTGGATACCTGGCCGTGACCATGATGCGCTGTATGAATTATTACACCAATACCTGGCCGTGACCATGATGCGCTGTATGAATTATTACACCAATGAATGCTATACCATAACCTAGCACCATCACCGTTGTTCTGTCATTACCGTCCAGTTGTGGTGTTTGCTCTCCAGCCCAGCTCCTTGTGACCAGTTTCTGTGAGTGGCCCAGGGACAGCTCACATGGTCTTCTCAGGATGATGCTTCTCTTCTCTCTTCCTTAATGACTGGTGTCAAAGTTGCCCCTGCGGCTCAGACTATGGGAGCATCATGCCCTTCCTGCATCCTCCCAGATGACCCGTGCTTAGATTTCCCTCTCAGGGCTGTGGCTGTTGCCTGACCTACCTGGCTTTATCAGTAGCCTGTAGAGAAAACACTTTTCATCCCAAATCATACCAGACTGTAGTTCAACCTGGGACTCAATGCCATGCAGACCTGGTGAAATCCTTCTAATTTTCTCAGCTCTCTTTGTTGTAAATCTTGGCATCGATCCTTGGGGACTGAACTGGAAGAAATCTAAATGATACACAGCACACTGTATTAAAAAAAAAACAACACCTCACATCCACCCTCTGTCCCAGCCCTGGGAATTAAACACAGGGCCTTCACCTGAGCCACATCCTCAGCCCCTTTTTTATTATTTAACTGGAGAGAGTGCCCCAGTAAGTCACAAAGTTGCCCAGACTGAGTCACCTTGCAGTCCTCCTGCCTTTCTCTCAGCTGCCTTTTCCCTTGGGAGGTGCCTGAATATTTTCCATAAATCAGCTACTGTCCTCAAGACCAGGACAGACCTCCTTCCATCCGTAGGCAAAGCCAGCCAGCATGGATGCACTCCTTGAGCTTCTTTCCTTATCAGACTCAGAAATGAAAAACAATTCTTCCCGAAATTATTTGGTTAATATATCATTAAAATATTAGGTGATAAAGTACCAAAGTGCTATCTTGGATCTCTATGGGATTGGGGTTTCCACACATGCAGATTCAATCCTTTAACTTTACTAGACTGAATTCAAGGGCACCTTAACACAAACCCACCAGGGCTCCCTGAGTTACAACTCAGTCTCCTCATTCCCCAGCCCTTTGTCCCACGGCAGCTTTATCACATGGGACTTACAGCCTTAGCTACATATTGTGCACCTGTTGTTATAATCCTGCAGTCAAAGAAGTGAAGGCATTATTGTTTGATTGGAAAGAACTTCTCATGGAAACTTAGGCTAGAACCAGATTTTGAATACTCTGAAGCTTATACAATTTGAAAGACCACTTAAAGGAAAGAAAAATAGTGCATCTTTACAATTTTTCCAAAACATGGGACCAGGTAGACACATTTTCAAGGTCTCCCTAAATTACAGAAGGAGCCCGCGCAAGCAGAATGCCTGAAGCCAAATATCTGCTCTGTCCTTACCTGTGTCCTTTTCTGCCACAGGACTCAAAAGCTTGCAGCAGCCGCAGAATAAACATACACCAAAAGGACTCAGCCCCTCAGCTGACTGCTTCAAAACTGAAGCTATCTCTGTAAACAGAAGCAGAGAAGGAATGTTTTGTAAGCTTCATTAACACCGATGATGACGAGAAAAGAGGCTGACCACAAGCCCATCCAAAGATAAAATGTTGTGTCCTTTGAACCTGACTTGGCCCAATGCTCTGAACTGTCTGATAGTCTGGTGCTTTTCTTTTTTGTTTGTTTGTTTTAAATTTCATTTCTTTGCAGTTACATATGCAGAGAAACAGCCTTTTTTTAATCCTGTTGCATTGAGCATCCTTGGAGGTCCCCCCACCCAGAGGGGAGGGGTTGAGCATTGTTTTGTTTTGCTTTGTTTTGTTTTGTTTCGTTTCTAAACTCTCCAAATAATAGAAGAAATGATATTGTTTGTATTGGGTGCACCTGCTTCCCTAAACCAGGGTGAGGTGTTTTGCTTTGTTTTCCTTCTCCACCCCCACTCTCCTTTTATCTTGGCTGCACATACTTTGTTGTTTGGTGGGAATTTAAGTGGCTCCTGATTTCTTAGGGAACTTCCTATCCCAGGGAATTCAGAGATTCTCCCCAGAGGCCCCCAGAGACTGTATTGTTTTATTGCCCCCACCCTCAGTCCACATAAACCACATAAATATGCACCCAAACACACAAGATATTTTTAAAGCAACAGTAGAAATGTAATCCTGCAAAGTGTTCCTCTGTGTGTGTGTGTGTGTGTGTGTGTGTGTGTGTGCGCACATGCACGCACACATACGTTTGAACGTGCTCTGACAGCCAGGAGTGCATGTTACATCAAGAGAAATCAAAGCCTGTGTAGTTTGCTAAATGCATTCTCTATAGTCTTGCTTTCAACAAAAACAAATGAAGTAATGTCTTTGCTTGCTTCCTCTGCCCCAGGCAATCAGCTCCTTGGCCACCTCTTTTTTGTGCCATACCCATCTGTCCCAAGGGTGAGGTTCCAGCCCCTTGTGGGAAGGCAACGAACAAAGTGTCTCACAAAGTCCACCCCAGTGGCTGCACTGGGTACACAGTGACAGGGAGAAAGGTGACCACCATCTACTTCATTTTGTGAATCTCTGGGTAGCCAGAATCATGCCTTGTTTCATATATGTGTCCCAGGCTCTAGAAAAAGAGCTTCACACACAGGACACACTTGGCAAATATTTGTGGAATACTAAATGAGGTGACTTCAGGCAAGTTTCTTCATAACTTTGACTCTGATTTTCTTCCTGATAAATGAGACAGTTGATTTCTTAAATTCTTTCCAATGTTACTCTGATTCTCTTTGTCCAAGGTGGATTTGAATTTTGCTTCTTTAAATCAGAAAGAATTAGATACACAAAATAGGAAGAAGGAAGATAGTATTTTAGACAAGATGAAATTTCCCTCTTGTGTAAAGAGGTTCGAAGATAGGCCATCTGGGGCTCCGAGATGCACCGGGGATTCCGGCTAACATCTTTCTGCATTGCCATCCTCAATCCATGAAAGATGCTGTGGCTGTCGCCACGGGTCCTCCTTCTTTCTAGATCAGCAGGAAAAGAAAGTGTGGGAAGACAAGGTGACCCGCCTTTGCAGCCAAGTAAAGCAAGTGCTGTCCCAGAAGTCCCACAGGACATTGTGCTTATATCTCATTGGCCAGAAATGAGTCACTTGTCCAAACCACCTGGAAGGTCCGAAGATATTGCCCCAAATGAAAGCCAGGATTCTATTAGTGAGAGAGATTGGCTATTGGACTCAATAGCAACCATGCCACACTTGCAGTTCTTCATTATTTCCCATGGTTTGCAATACCACGCATTTTAGTGCTGCCTTCCCCTCCTTGGAAATCTTGAGGTTTTCTCAGTTCCTAATAACATTTTAAACAGTCCTTGGAAAAATCAGAGGAAAGGAGAAGTAAGAAGACAATCCAGTGTATTTTTCAAATGCTAATCTTATAATCAAATGTATTTTGCTTAAAGAATTGCTCTTTATTTTGTAATTATACTGTTCTCTCTCTCATGTGGAATGTGCCTTTTTGTGTAAGATGGTTTTCATGGTAGATGATAATTTATTCTTTTTAAAGTCTTTGCTTTGAAAAATGAAACTGTGAACTCCATTGCAGTTGCCTGGTTTATTTTTAAGGACTCCTTCACATTCAAAAGCCTGGGAGCATCACCTTGGACTAATTCCTTAGTTCGCTCAGCCACTTCCATCCTCTGAGGAAGGAGGGCTGGAGCTAAATGATTAGAAAAATTTTAGGCACAAGCGTCTGTACCTCGTCAATAGTGATAAAACTGAAAACAGAGGTGTGGTTCATTCAGAAGGAAAGTAAATCTCCTCACCCCTTGATATCAAAGGCACAATGCAAGAGTGGTGACTCCCACCTCCCAGAAACGAGGCACGGTTCCCGAACTCTGTCTGCCCAAGTTCAGTCCTTCCCCCAGAATGTATCAGCAGTGACCTGCAACAAGTTACTTCACTTTCTTATGCCTAATTATTTTTAAATCTACAAAATAAGGACAATAAAAGAAAAGTGGGTTAAATTAGAAAATATATGTAAAAATTCAATCTAGTGCCTGACGCATAGGATATTGGATTTGGCTCAACTGTTAATACCTAAAAAGGCAAAACTTTTAATGCTTTTGTACACAAGTGTCCTGTTGTCTTTCATGCAATGGAATTCAAGAGGCAGTCAGTCCCAAAGTACACTGGATAACACTGTACTTCACACAACATCAGAGACCCAAATCTATCTTTCAACCATTCTTCGCTCATCACATCAAGATCCAACAGAGTTCCAGAGCCCAGCCAATGCAGCCACATGCACGGAGCAGCAGGGGCTACGGTCCCATCACAGAAATCAGGGTGGAGAGTCCTCAAAACACTAGAAGTAGAAATTCCATTTGACCCAGTTATTCCTCTTCCCAAAAGAGTGAAAGACATTATACCACAGTGATATATGCATGCACACGTTTATAAGAGTGCAATTCATTATAGCTAAATCTTAGAAACAGTCTATACATTCATCAACAGATGATATTAAACATGTGGATAAAAACTGTGGTCTTTATATACAGTGGAGTACTACTCTGCCATAAAGAAGGATAAATCTGAGTCATTCATAGGAAAATGGATGCACATTGAAACCATAATATTAAGTGAAGTAACTCAGACACACTAGTTTAAATAGCACATCATTTCTCTTATATTAGAAACTGTATCTATCTGTATCTATATCTATAAAAAATAAAAGACAGGGGCCGGGGATTTAGCTCAGTGGCTTAAGCACCTGCCTGGCAAGTGCAAGGTCATAAGTTCGATCCCCAATACCAAAAAATAAAAATAAAATAAAATAAAATAAAAAAGACAGATAATGGGAAAAAAGGAGGAAAAAATATATTATAATCTAGCACAGACAATGTGTCTAAAAGTGCACCTTGACTTAGTACAACTGTCTCACATGTTTCATATGTTTTTGGCTATCAGTCTGGTTTTCAATCTATATATATATGATAATTAACATTATAAGGTCTAATAAGATAAATAAATGAATCTGATGCTGGAAAAATAAAAGAGAGTGGAGGGAGGGGGAAAAAGAACTAAACTGTGAAGTTAATCCCATGGCCTTACCTAGCAGTCTCTGGAAACTGCCTGCACTACTGTCCGGTAAAAGCTGAGATGCTGCCCCTTAACAGGAGAGAGTGTCCGAGTAGGTGTGAAGCAGCCTTCGCCACAGATACAATTGTTGTTGTGTTGTTGTTGTCCCAGAAGACAAGACTCTGAGGAAAGAGTATGACCAGGGCCAGAGATTCTGAAGGTCGTCAGAGTGACAGGGGATGATTAAGATCACACGAGCAGTAAGTCCTGGAGGTCTCCTGCTCCATGCAGTGCCTGGAGTCAACAACCTTGTCTTGGGTACTTAAAGTTATTAAAAGAGTAGATTGTAAGTTTCACGTTCTCATTGTCATGATAAAATAAACAGGGCAGGAGGAAACTTTTGGAGTTAATGGCAATGCTTCTGGTATTGACTGCAGTGATGACTTTACAGGTGTATATTATCCACACTCACCAACATGTGTACCTTAAATATGAACAGCTCCTCTAGGTCAGTCATTCCTCAGTTCAGCGGCTTTCAAATTATAGGGAAAGTCCCGATGAACAGAGGTGTCAGAATCAGAATTGTCTAAGACTGATGAGTTCACAGCTCTCCAGGCTACATATTTTACCCGGTATCCCCTGCCCTGTTCTGCCTCAGTGACTCTGGAGTCAGCTCAGATCATTGAGGAGAGCACTCCTGGTGTGGGCTAGGTCTCCCCACACGGTCTCAGAGGATTTCTGCTTCAAATGAGGTGCAACGATATTGCTGCACTGGGATGTAGTAAAGGGGGAAAGTGATTCCAGAAGACGCCTAAGGCATTTTTTTCCTTGCATTCACATAGACACCCAGTTTTTAATCAATTTAGAAAGAATATATATTATGTAATTCTAAAATTAATATAATATTAAATTCCTCATCAAGAATATATAAGTAGTATATTTATAAACATATGTGAACACAAAGGAAAAAAACATTAGATTTGCCAAGTTTTGCTCAATCATCAAATACCAATTACCAGTTGATCAAAAGCCAAGCTGATGAGTTCAGGGTTTTGCCACCTCTTACCAAGTCATTTGCACCTGAGGAGATGTGTATGAGTCAGCTTTCTGGTCACCGGGATGGAAATCTGAGGTTTAAAGGAAACTTAAACTGAGTCACAGTTTCAGTGGCTTCAGTCCACTGTCTCTGCTCCAACGCAGAGACGACATGGCAGAAGAAAGCTGTTCACCTCATGGTATCCAGGAAGCAGAGAGAGAAGAGAGGAGCTGGGATGAGGATTCAGCCTTCCAAACCACCTCCCTCAGTGACCTGCCCCTACCAGATAGCCCCACCTCCAAACATAAGCCTTTGGGGGGACATTTAAGATCTAAACCACAATAAGATGTCAGAAGGGAAGCAGGATGAGAACTCCTTCTGGGCCCGTGATGGTCCTCGGAGTTCCAAGTCCTTTCATCTTCCTCACTGTCCTGCCTGAAAGTCATCAGCGAGATAAATCTATAACCCTCGAGTTGGTTCGTCCCTTCTATACCACCCTGTCCTGCCATTCACAGGTCCTACTGATAAGAATTCCAGCTCTTTCTCCCTCTCTCCACCTTGGTGCAGAGGCTCCTTCTTTCCTCATTTCCTTTCCTCTTTCCTTTCTGTTCCTGATGCCTCTGGCTTTTAACTTCATTTCTCATCTCTTACTTACTTACATCTGGTCCGTTCTACCAGCTGTGTCTACCCAGGTAGCATAGTGGCTCTTTTTGTTATTAAGATTCCAGACCATCTTTGTTGCCTAGGAAGACAACAAAGCTTTAAACCACACCTGTCCTCCCATCTCCACAGTGGAAGAATGTGGTGCTTGACATAGGTGCCAGGACAAGCAAAGAGCCAGAGACATGGTCAAAAAATATACTCAAAGCATAATTGTTACTGAAGAAGAAAACAGAGTTAACTTTTTATTTCTGAAGTCCTATTCCAGCCTGTACCTAGTAGCTCCCCTGAGCAGATTTGTTTCCCAGTGCCAAGAACATATTTCCCTGACCTAACTAACCCCATTCTGATCCCATGTGTTACCTCTGCCAAGTGTTTCCCATAGTCTGAGCTTGCTTGGAGTTTCAACTTGCCTGTATCATACAACTTTCCCTCAGGTCAATCAGTAATAAAGAGATAAGATGCAACCAATCAATAACTGCCAAATACTCTGCATCTGTACTTCCTGCTTACATACCCCATATAAACCCTAAACTACCAGAGATCAGGGCCTGACACTTTGAGAATGATTTGTGGTTCAGGTCAGTAAACATTAATAAATCTGTCTCCAAACCCTAGGTGATGTTTCAGCGTTTTTGTTTGCCACTCCATCAGCTTCATGCTTTAATGTGCATGTTTTTCATTATTGTTTATCTTAGTCCATTTTCTGCTGCTACAACACACGCCTGAGATAGTAATTTCTAAAAAAAAGACAGTTATTTTGGCTCACAGTTCTGGAAGTTGGAAAGTCTCAGCCTGGGTGGCTGCAGCCGTCAAGGTCCTCGTGGCATTTCATCTCTGCTGGAAAAGCAAAAAGGCAAGAGAGTGACTGTCTGCAGAGAAAGCGTGAGGGGTGGGCTTGCTTTCATAAGAACCTACGCTCAGTAAACTTCATGAATGTGGAGCCCTGGTGACCTAAACACCTGCCCTTGGGCCCCAAATCCTTGCACTGCTGTATTAGGAATTAGGGCTCCAGTACAGGAGCTTTGGGGGTCATGTTCAAAGCATAGCACCTTTACACACAATATTATTCTCACACAGAGAAGAACACAGAAGGAAGGGAAGAAGGAAAGAAAGAAGAAAGGAAGGGAAAGAAGAGATGGAGGGAAAAAGAGAGGGAGGAGAGGAATAAGAAGGAAAGAAGGAAAGACATTGGTCAGGAGGGAGGGAGAGGAGAGGATCAACCAGAAGGAAGGAAAGTACAAAATATCAATAAGTAGATTTCACTGATTATGGAGATCTTGCAAATCCAATCCCCTGGGGAACCAATTTTGCAGTCTAGCGATAAATGAAAACATGCTTACTTGAAGTGACTTCTTGGGCAAACCACACCTTCCTGTGTCCAGCTAAATGACCAAAAGAATGATCTGGACAACAGTGTTTCAGGAGAACAGAGCAAGGTGCAGGTGCAGGAGGGAGTGATGAAGGAGGTGAGTGGAGAGAGGTCAGGGTAGCCACGACCCTTAGCTAAGGGTTCAGCTGCGCTGTACAGCTCCTTCTTCAGCTGCTTCCCGACTCCATTATTCCATTCCAACAGTGTGTCTCTCCTGTGAGCTCAACCGTACATTGCAACCCCCACAGATGTATTCCTTCACAGTGATAGGGTAACACTTCCCGGAGGAAGTCTAGGGACCACAAGGCTAGAGATGGGCAAAGGGGACAGTGTCACAGCTGGCCTAGTCAGTGGCCAGAATTCACTGAAGGGATTCAAGTTCATCACCACAGAAAAATGAAAGTTAGATCAACTTAAGAGAAAGAGTGAAAAGCAGTATTGGCAATGAGGACCAGAGTTTACCTCTCCTCCCACCCTTTCCTTAACTATTGAACCAAGTTATATGGATAAAGGTGTGAAGAGTCAAAGATGCCTTCTGAGGCATCAAAAGCAGGCTCACTGTGAATAAATGGCCTCTCCATGTCGCCTGGAGCTTGGCACTACTCTTCCTTCCATTTTCCTAAATCGATGTTATCAACCTTGGCTGTGCTTTATATGACTCACTTGGGATTTTGGAACATACTGTATCCTTTGACTTAATTGATCTGGGGTATGAGCTGGCCCTCAGGATTGTCCAATTTTCCCCAAATGACTTACTATACAGCTAAGTTGAGATCCGTTGTCTTGGATCATCATTAACAGGAAGTCATTATGTATTTAGGTTTTTGCTGAGGCTTTGGGGGTTACAAAGGCAGAAGTCCAGCAGAAGTTGGAAAAACTTTCAAAAGCAATTTTAAATACTGTGTCCTTCAAAATATATCTTGGTCTGTACTCTCTACTGGGCAATTCCTTGACTAGAGAAAAACTGACAGCAACTACAACTGAATTGCATTCTACTGGCCCCTCTCCTCCTCTCCCAGATCATTTTCTTTCCCACTCTAGCACTCTGCACCCAACTCTGGCAATTCTAGTATATACAACTCTGCCTCACTGTAAGTAGTGCCCAAATACTACAGAAGTACATAACTGTGAAACTAATGGCATTACCAGGATGAGCCAACCTCTGCAGCTGGCCAGTTGAGCATCTAGGAATCCAGCTGCGTTGTGTAAAAGACATCTCATCTGGTGATAGACCAATAATCCAACCAAAACAGAGATTACTCTGAATACTCTGGCCAACAAAGACTTTTAAGACCCCAGTAGGGATTCCAGGACCTCTGGATGTCTGGCAACATTTTCTTCCACTAACTATAGAGACTGGACAGGAGAACACAGGAAATTTGCTGCCTCCCAACATTCCCAAATGAAATTTCTCTGATCTGGGCTCCAGCTCCAATGCTACCTATTCCCCTTTCCTTAGGCATCACTTTGCCCCCTCACCAAGCCCTGCCCTCCAGCAGAAGATAACTTCCCGTGGGCCCATGTGGAAATGAAGAGGAGGCAGGCAGAGAAGGGTGTTGGCTGCCATGCTTTGCTACAAAGAGTTCATCTTTCTAAACCACTACTACATCCAGTCTACTACCCACCTTTCCAAACACACACACTTTTCACACAGCAGAAGAGACCCTATTCCTCTGTATAATTTGCTGTGCCTTAAGGGTCTCCCAGTTTAAACTACAAAGAGTTTATTAAATTAGAATTCTGTATTTTATTGACATCTGTTACATGCCAGACACTCCATGAAAAGGTTTTGTTGGTACCTATTTCTCAACTGAAGACTGAAATTTAAGAGCTTAAATAACTTAAGTCAGCTGTTAATCTAGAATTAACCAAATTTAATTCCAGATACTTCTCTATAATGAAAGGGTTCCAGGCTTAAGACCATCTCAATTCTTGATAGTGGTATTAAAGTTTTTTAGATTTTACCCTTCTTAGGACAGTTTTGAAAAACTATCTTGACCACACTTTAAAATCAATATCTACTCGATAGATGTAGAAAAATTGTTTAATAAAATCCAATATCCATTTCTAATTAAAAAAAAACTCTTAACAAAACAGACATAGAATGACCTGACTTCAACACAGTAAACATCATACATGAGAAGTCTATATCCAACATCATAATCAGTGGAAGAAAACTGAAGCCTTTCCTCTCAGATCTGATATGAAACATATGCACTTTCACCACTTCTGTTCAATATAGTGTTAGATTCCGAACCAAAGAGTCAAGGAAAAGAAATAAAACATATCCAAGTCAGAAAAAAAGCAAAAATATCTCTGCAGATGGCATATATATAGAAAAACCCCAAAGTTCAAGAAATAAACAAAACTAGTATAATTGCAAATACAAAATCAACATTCAAAAATCAGTAGCATTTCTATTTACTAATGAGTTATATGAATAAGAATTAAGAAAATAATCCATTAGAACAGCAACAAAAGGAGTAAAATATGTGAGAATAAAACTAAAGAACTGAAAGAGTTATACTCTAAATTTGATACATTGATGAAGGAAATCAAAGACACAGATAAATAAAAAGATGTTCTACGTTCCTGAACTAAAAGAGTTCATATCATTAAAATGTTGGTACTATCCAAAGTGATCAACAGATTCAGTGCAATCTCTGTTAAGTCCCAATGGCATTTTTTTCAGAAATATAAAAAAAATCCTATAAATTATATGGATTGGTAAGATAGGAGAATAACCTCAAGAATCCATTTTACCATGTGGTTACTATCATTAATAATAAGGTACTGTATTCTTTAAAACTGCTGAGTAGATTTTAGTGTTTTTATCACAAAAACATGATAGGCATGGGACATAATACATATGTTAATGCACTTAATGTAGTCATTCCACAAAGCACACAAAACAATATTTGGTACAAAATAATGTTTTGTACATGAAAAATATATCTAATTTTGTCAATTTTTAAATTAATGGAAAATTTTAAAATAAATATGATTTCAGAGTATATATTTTATATGAAGCCATATTTTTAATTAAGAAAACTGAAGACATCATACTTTCTGCTTTCAAAATACATTATAAGCCATCGAAAATAGTATGGTACTGATACAAAAACAGACATACATATCAATGGAATAGAATTGGGTGCCCCAAAACAAGTCCCTGTATCTAAAGTCAACTGTTCCTTGTCAAATCTCTAAAGAACACACAATGAGAAAAAGTCTCTTTAATAAATGGTTTTGGGAAAATGTGGATGTCTACATGCCAAATAATGAGAATGGATCCTTATCTCACATTGTATACAAATATCAACACCATAGGAATTAAAGGCTCAAATATCACGTTTAAAACTATTAAACTGCTGGAGAAAAACATTTTAAAAATAGGTTAATGAGCAGAAGAGACCCCTAAAAGAAGACATGCAAATTGCCACATGTACATAAAAATATGTATTACTAATAAGCAGGAAAAATAAGTCAAAACACAGTGAGACATCACCTCCAGCCTATTAGTATGGCTATTATAAAACAGATAAAAATAACAAGTGCACCTAAGAGTGTGCAGAAAACCCTTATATCCTTATACGTTGTTAACAGGAACCTAAATTAATACAACCAATGTGAAAAACAGTATGGAGATTCCTCAAAAATACTAAAATATAGTACTACCAAGCTGGGCATAATGGTGCATGCCTGTAATCCTGCTCTCTGGGAGACTGAGGCAGAAGAATTACAAGTTCCAGTCCAGCCTGGGCACATGTTGTGTCAAAACTTTAGAACAAAAGCAGGGAAAGGGGTTTAAGGTATAGCTCAGGGCAAAGGCCCTGGGTTCAATCTTGAGTAACTCATACACACACACGACTACCAATGATCTAGCCTTCTTCTTCTGGGTCTATACACAAGGGAAATAAAATTATTTGTTGCAGAAATATCTGCATTCTCATGTTCATTTTAGCATTATCATATTCACCTTAGTGAAGACAGGGAACATCAAAAATGCCCAGCAACCGATGAGTAAATCAAGAAAGTGTGCCATTTTTATCTATACCCTAAATCTACTCACGTCACTCAGACTATAAAAAGCAGGAAATTCTGCTACCCCTGAAACCAAGATTTGTAATGGTCTCTCCCCTTTGTCTGGCATCCTGTAGGTTTCCATGTCTCAAATTTGATGTGGGTGAGGGTATGGCTTTCTTTTATGATAAATGGGAATGACCACTATGTGCTTGAAAGTAAGAAAGTTGAGCATGCATGTGCTGGCTGAGCATCTGCAGATCCGTGCCTTTAAAATATCTCTATCTGTCATCCTTGGAAAGTCTCAGACCCTCTAGTGACAACCTCTGCTTTGTTGCCTCTGTCCTGGGGAGTACGTGCTCTTAGCCAAGACATTTTAAGTTCTATTTTAAGACTACAGGAACCACTCAAAATATCATAGGAGACCCCCCTTTATCAAATTAAATTTAACTAACTGATGAGTTGAGTTTGAATGTGAAGAGGGAAAAAAAGCATGGAGACTTGATTTGTCATTAAGTCCTATCTTTGCCTCTCAACAATTTGAAGATTTTAAACAGGTGTCTTTATATTGCAAATGTTTCTTGTTAATGGAGATTAAACTAATCTTTCAAAGTAACCATTCTTAAAGATCAAAGATAATATAGGAAACATACCCCCAAAGCTTGACGTCACAAGCCGTAATTAAAGAGTAGTTGTCATTCAACTGATTCCTGAACCTTCTAACTGTTCCATAATCCAGCTCACATTTCTGTTCCTACTCTGAGAGACAGGGAAATAGTCAAATGCCTTGCCGTGGTACAGATATGCTACTCTGCAGTAGCTCCTAATGCCCAGCAGAATGAGGCTTTTCAGAAGGGAAGAAGGATTCTAAGACATGGCTTGTCCTTTGTCAACTACTATTAGCTGCTTGTTGTCATCACTTCTTTTTACAAGTACTTCAAATGATCCTGTGAACAATTCATCTCGAAATGCTGTCCCCAACAGATGCTCAATAACTTACAATAGGTTACACCCCAATAAACTCATTGTAACTTTTAAATATTGTAAGAGTGAAATGCATCTAAAGTATCTAAACTATTGACCGGTGCAGTTTAGTAGCACAATCCCCTAGGGAGTGTTGTGGAGTCACCCTGGTGGTGGGATGGGAGGTTGGAGCTCACATACTGGGAGAGAAGCATGTCACATATCACCAGCCCAGAAATATGATCCAGCTAAACATCTGAGGTGCAGCTTCTACTGACTGTGTACTGCTTTTCACACCACCCTAAAGCTGACAAATCCTAAGTCAAGACCATCTGTACCAACATTAAACTCACTGGGGTACTGCAGAGCAAATTCATCTTCCTTTTAAAAGATCCAGTCTTCCAGGATCTCTCCCATGTTCCACTGACCCCAGATCCCCCACAATCCTAGACAACCCATAGACAAGCTCAGTTCCTGATCATTCCTGTCCCAAAAACATGGGACAAGATAAAAATGCTAAGACACCCTGATTGAATTAAAGGCGGAAGTAAAGAGGAATTAAGAATCTGATCTCAAAATGGGTACAGTGGTGCATGTCTGTAACCCAGCTACTCACAAGGCTGAAACAGAAAGATCTCAAGTTTGAGCCCAGTTCAAGCAACTTAGTGAGACCTACATTAAAATAAAAACTAAAAAAGGGCTGGGGATTTAGCTCAGTGGTAGAGAGCCCCTAGGTTCCATCTCAAGTACCAAAATGCCAGAAAAAAAAACTTGTATGTTTGGCAACAATAGCATATACAAAAGAGGTAGGTATGTAACATTCCTACCTCCTCACTAGACACACACACACACACACACACACACACACGGAAATAGATTTAAAAATTTTGCTATAATTAGATGCTTAAATGAGAATTTTATAATAACAAAGAGAAAATACTGACATGAGACCTAAAACTATCTTCCAAGTGAAAGACTTGTGGTGGAGGCTGGAGGGGTAGAGACTTGTGTCTTTGTGTCTAGTTTGCTCTGTTTCTTAGTGCAAAGGGGTATGTGGATTCATTCGTTTCGCCAGTTCTGAATCTCAAACTTGCTAGGCACCGTTATAAGTTACAGAAGTGTGAAAGTGGAACAAACCAGGCAACAACAGACAGTAAACAAATAATTGATGAAATTTACTTTCCAACAGATAATAGTAGGTACTGTGGAGAAAAGCAAAAGAGGAAAAGAAAGAAGGGAGTAAAACGGTAAGAGGAATGCCAGGCATGGTGGTGCACACCTGTAATCCCAACACTTGGGAGGCTGAGGCAGGAGGATTGCAGCAAGTTCAAGACCAGCCTGGGCTATGAAGTGAGCTCAAGGCCAGCCTGAACTGCATAGGGAGACCCTGTGTCAAAAAGACAAAGAAAAAAGGTAAGAGGAGGATGCCTGTTTTAGGTAAAGTTATTTTTTGTGTTTTTTGTTTGTTTGTTTGTTTGTCTTGTATTTTGAGACAAGGTCTTTCTATGTAGCCCAGGCTGGCCTCAAATTGGTACTGATCCTTGTGCCTCATGCTCCTGAGTGCTAAGATTAGAGGTGTGCTAAAGTATGGTTGTATAAATAGGGCATAAGGGAAGACAGCATGGAGAAGTTGAGCTGTGAGCAAATCCCCAAGTGGTTTACACATTACAAATACATCTTAGAGTGTTTTCTGTTCCTATAGCAAAACGCCACAGACTGGCTAATTTGTAAACAGGAGAAAGTTCTTTGGCTCACAGCGCTAAAGCCTTCAGCATCTGGTGAGGGTCTTTGTGCTATATCACAACATGGCAGAAGGGCAGATGAGCAAAAGAGAAGATGGGGTGGAGTCATCTTTTTACCAAAAAGCTGCAGGTGTGATTAACCCCCTCCCCAGTAACTGATTGATGTATTCATGAGAGTGGGGCCCTGTGAACTAATCAGCTCCTAAGAGTCCCACTTCTTGATATCATCACAGTCACAGTGAGGGCACAATGAAACCTCGTCAGGGAACTGGAGAAGAGCATCCCAGATGGGCAGCAGCCAGTGCAAAGGCCAGGGGTGGGCCCACGGGGCACGTCCAGCAAAGCAAAGAGCAGCAGTGCAGGAAAAGCACGGAGTGGGCAGCAGGGTCAGAAAGGGTGAGCAGAACCACCGGCCTGTCGTTCTTTAATTCACTGGTGCCGTTGTGCATGCGTGAAACATTTGCATACTCGGGCCTTGGAGAAGATATTTAAAAAACAAAAACTAAAAGTACCTTCAGTAAATGTTTAGTGATCACTTCTCTCAGGGAATGGCCAGCCTCTTTCTGGCTGAAATGCGGTGTTCTCAGGTCTCTCTAAATCAAACTATGCAACCACCTAGCAACAGCCTACAGTTCTCTTTTAACTTGATTGTATGTGAAAACCCAACCTTCAGCACTTAATAAAAATACTAGCACAACAAAAAATACAACAGGAAGGTTAACAACCAAATTATAAAGAAGTTGGTGTTACAGACTGCTAACAAAATCCAGAAACCTGCCCACATTCCACGAAACCATCTATCTTGGGTGGGTTTGTTCGCCTTGGATTTTGGTGGGGCTTAGAGGCTGGGGGAACAGTTCTGTGGCAAGCATGGCGATGCCTACAGGCATTTTCAAAAGAAAGGCCTGGACTTCTTTTTCCTTGGCTTTTCTCCTCCCTCTCCCACCTCCACACCAGGGCAGAACACTGAAGCATCTGAAAGAAAAGCCCATCAAGATCAAGGCAGGCATTATATTTCAAGTTGAAGAGCTCGCTTTTTGCTGGGCTTCCTTACTTCCCGACACCAGACGGCGCCTGTTAGGGCTTCAGTATGCTGAGTCACAAGCCAGTACACACTCACTCTTTCATTTGAGGCCATCTTCTCCCTGGCAAAGGGAACACAAGGAGCAAGTCCAGGGCACCTTCAGGAGAGATTTCTGTGAAGCGTCAAGAAGCAGAACCAAAAGAATGCTTCTTTGCTTCTCTCTCCTGGCTTTGTTTTACCTTGTGGAAATTTAACAATCCAGAAAAAAAAATTTTTTTAAATATAAAACCTCTGTGCACAATCTTTACATGGTGTTTTCTACAGCTGCCTAATTACTACACTATTTGTTTGATTTTAGGCTTTTGTTTACCCACTGAGCATATGTAAAGGACCTGCCTTGCAAATGCACCAGAAGAGTCTAAACCTTCAGGGAACCATTGCAGTGAGACCCCTATAAGCTACCGCCCATTGTCTTGCTGGCAGACAAATTTTGTTGAATTAGTTAATGATCACTAAAAGTTTGATAATTTCACATAAAAATCCAATGATCTGAAGACTTGAAAGATCTAGCAACCCTAGACAAAAAGTCCTGTATGGGGATACTTTGCATGGATACTGTGTGACTCTCGACGGACCCATAGACAGGATGGGTCCTGGGATTACCACTCACCTGGGGTGACATCACCGCACCCTCGCCCTGTGAGCTGTGCACCTGGAGCCCCAGAGAACCCAACAGCTTCATTTGGCAGAGGAGGAGATCGGGGGCCCAGAGTTTTAATGACTTACCCAAGGTCACCCAATTAGATAAAGGCAGAGTTGGAGCCAGACTTCTGGCCCCCTTCCCAAGATGCCCCACTCCCTGGAGATCTGGTAGTGAGAGAAACTGGGCCACATTTGAAGCAGTGTCTCAGATGATGTTGGCTCTGAAGTTATTTTAATTATAAATCATCACTGGAAACTAATGAAGGCATCAAAGCTGTGATACTGGGGTAGACCAGAAGGACTGGGGGGAGTGTAACTAGCAGTAGAACACTTCCTCGGGGGTTTTAAATGTAAGTAATCTATATTTAAAATATCGTGATTTTAGTGAGTAACACAGTGGGACAATGAAAAGCTAAATAAAAATCACATCCTAATTTAGTTATATTGACTACACGAGAAATCGCATTTCCTGGATTTTCCTATTAGAGGCATTTAATACGAGATTTTGCTCTGTATCTTTCATTTTGTTAATTCATTTTAATACATTTTGAAAATGATCAGGCAGTTTTAAGGTCTTTTGAGAGTCTTTACATTTAATGAAACTATTTTTATCAGAAGGTAAATTCATGGGTCATCTAAAAAACATATTTTAACACCAATAGGTGTATTATAAACATATATAATGCTAGGACCAATGACCCTGATGTTAAAATTTTTTTATAACTGTATAAATTTAAAGCAGAAATGGCAACCCCCTCTCAGTAACTTTCTACGTATTACTGGCTCATGGTTGTAATTCCATCCTGCTTTCCAAAATGCTACAACTCTACCTGCTGCATTCCCAGAAAATTTGTCACCTTAAACGATTTTAAAGAGAAGCCAGAGTATTTCATTGGAAAAGTACATAATCTGAAAAATTATGTATTACACATAAAAAAGTACTATCCCACCCCAGATCACGGCATAGCCACATCAATGTGAAGAGTAGGACACCCTACTTGCTTTACAGTTCCACAGCTCTTTGGACAGAGCCCGCAAATCACATTAGCAGCCATCCAAACCTAGGTAACAAGTCTAAATAGCCAATCCACGTCGGTGTTCAGTAATACTGTAGGGCCACTGGAAACCCAGGTTGCTAAATTAAACTGACACTTGGCAGAAATTATCATACTTTCCATCACAGCCTTGTGACAGGAAGGAGTGTCTGCAAGGCACAGGCAGTGCAGAGAAGAGAACTGCGTCTCAAGACGGACCAGCCTCTGAGCTACACAGCACAAGCCCAGATGGGATCTGAGACTTGAAACTCACATGCCAGCATCCCGTGCCTTCTCAGGGACCCAGAAGTTGGTCCTTGTCGAAGTTCAAAATCCAAAATTTTCCTTGTCATCTTGCCTTTGTTTTCTTGTGGGGTGTGAGAGGCAGCCGAGAAAAGGAAAGCTCTTTTTCATCTGCCAGGATTTTTTCTCCTGCCCATCACCTGCAGGATCAAGAACTTCTTTGGAGCTCCTTAATTGGCAGAACTACTTTTAAGGCGCTGGAGGGCACTCCTCTCCCCCGGGGCCCAGATGCCTACCTGTTCTGGAAGCATCCATTCTAACCTAAACCATTTGTCCTTTTCCTCAGACATGCTGCAGGAGCCCAGCGAAACCAAAGGGTTCAACATATTCCTGGGAAACAAGAGGCCAGAAGAGTCCTGAAGCTGCGCAGGTGCGGAATTAGTTTGCCACTGCTCTTCGTGCCAGATTCCCCAGCAAGATCGCAAGGGGGGTCAGATACAGTGACGCTTGTTTTGTCTTGTCATTAAACCACATTTTCTATGCTCTCAGCACATAACCAAGCACATAGCTCTCAGCGGCTATCTGTGAAGTGGTCCACACAGGTTTAAAAGATTTTAGACTTCTTTCCTACCCCACAATTCTCAGTCTGATTTAAGTGTTCCTAGTCCACGGATGGCCAGTTTAGACCCAGGCTGGCTGACTTAACAGCAAAACGCTTGTATAGGAGGCTCCACTGTAATGAAGTCACCTCATTCAAAAGTACGAATCACAGTTTAGAATTCCAAGAATAATGAAACTGGTAAATATATGAAAATTGATCATTATGCAGAATGCAGTGAAAGAAAACTTACCTTTTCTCAGTCAACAGAGGAAAAGGCCAAGGTATGGGAGACACATAGAGCAGAATACTTTGTTCTTTTTTATTTAGTCACAACACATCAGTACAACAGAGGTCAAAACCCAGTTCAGTGGAGGTCACTGAAACTACACCTGGAATAAACCTGTAACGTGGTAATTTTATAGCCTGAACCAAATTTAAAAAATCAAAGAGAAGCGAGCAGCAAAGCCCTTTTAAGTATCTCAACAACCACATTTCCATGCACCCAAAGAAAAACACAACATAAAAATCACCAATTAAAAGAAAATCTGGCATATGCAGGAAAATTAGGTTATGCATTTAACAGGTTCCACTGTACTATTCAATTGACCTCTTGCATACCATGATCACTTATCCAGGTTAACACTTGTAAATTTGAGATGTGGGATTAGAAATTCATTGCACTGCCTGGGACTAGTAAATGCAGGCATATTCTATGCAGTCATCTTAACCCCCCACCCCCACCAAAACTCCAAATGGGGACCTACTCTACCGGTGCACACCTCCTAAACCCCATCTGCCAGAACAGCAAGTGTTGGCAGACAACAGGAGTTAGTTTCATGGATTCAGGGCCATCGATAGTTTGTACATTCACCTTTTTTGTTACAGAAGGCAGAGAATTAATGACTCTTCTTTCTTGGATAAAGCTGATCATCTGATTTGTCAACGCTTTGTATAAAATTCAATATAGCTCCCCCCAAAAGAATATTACTTACACAACACCTTAATCTGTCAAAATATTCACAAACAGAACGTTACATTGAGCATAGTGGTTTGGAAAATTAATTCTAAAAACATACCACAAGTATACAAGGAGAAAAACAGACCAGAAACACTAAATGTTAAGATCACCAAAACTTTGAGGCAAAATGGAATCACTCTTAGAGAGAGGTTTACAAAGTAAATTAGGCAAAGTACAAACCTGTCGCAAAGTGTTGGTTTATATTCACTATCTCAATTTAATGTTTTAAACAAAATCAACAACTAGTTCTTTAAAACTTCTAGTATCTGACATGATAAAAAAAAGAAGGAAAAAGTAAACCAATAAACCTTTAGTCTTAAAAAAAAAACTATCTGAAAGTGTACCTTTTTCCTTTTTATTCTTACTGACGACTTTAAAGTGATGTTGGCAACATAGTCCAGCTCAGCTGGGATCTTAAGTTTTCCCCTCCCTCATTCTACAGCATCAGTTCTTTAAAAGGCTCCAATCTCCGTTCCCCACGGTCTATAGGGCTTGCCAAGGTTTGCTGCCTGCGTGGGTGCCGAAGGGCTCAGTGCATTGGGAGACAGTAAATGGAAGGAGCCAAAGGAGAAGGGGAAGGCGGACAGCGAGGCCACGGAGGAGAGTAGAGGTGGTGAGAGTTTGGAAGCGGAAGTGACCACCGGCAGCACGGGTCCAAGGCCGCCGCTAGGGGGCGCTCGCAAGGCAGGCGCCTCCGGGTGTGCCGAGGCCAGCCTGCCCTGATGGTGTGGTTCCGTAGGCGACGCCGTGGTGCCAGCGTTTGCGTGGCCGTTCTGGGGCAGTAACAGAGGGTGCGCGATGTGCGGGTGATGTCCGAAGGCGCTCCCCCAGGGAATGTGTCCAAGGCCTGCGTGAGCGCCACTCGCAGCTTCCCGCTGGGAGGCATAGTTGTTAAGATGCGAGACCAGTCGCACGCGAAGCGGATCAGAGGCATCCAACCCTTCAATCATGCTCAGGTAACGGGCAACTTCGGCCAGGCATTCCCGGAACCCCAAACTCCGGTAGTCCATAGCGAGGGCATGCGCGTCAAAATAGCCTGAGGGAAACAACAAAAGAAAAACCTCAGGGTCTTGCTCATTGCCCACATTGCTTCCGTCTCAAAGGCAACCTTCCTCGCAAACACCCTGCATCCTAAACATGGCACACAAGGAGTCTCCTGGAAGTCCAAATATTTTGGAGCTGACTACAATTTTTGCATTCATCAACATGAACAGAATGTATCTGCTAATGCGAGTTCAAAGCCCAATTAGAAACTATGGGGCAGAAATTGGAATTATACCCTACAAGGAAATGAAACCACATTCATTCCTTTAATGTTTTCCCTCAGTAACAACAAAAAATACATCAAGGACAGAGAAACCACAAAGCAGTGAGATTCATTAGACACACAGATGTAAGTTATCATCCTGGAGCTTTCAGGCACTGGGCCCTTAGTGAAGCATTTTCTGGTTGAAGACAGATACACAGGCCTTGGTCTCCCACCTTGTTAGCTTTTCTCTACTTAACCACAGGTTTCTTTCCTCAAGTCATATGGCAGCTCTTTAAAAAAAAAAACCTGCACATAAAATTAAGAACGTATACTTATGCTAAAAAAAAAAAAAAAGAGACAAAAAGCAGTTTCTCAAGCTTTTCTTCAAAAGACCAAATCTGAGAACTACCTCATTGGAATCAGGGCTGTCACAAGTTTATAGAGGACCTTACAGATGACATGCATTGTCCAAAGATGCACTAGCTTAATTTGCTGAGAGGACTCGGGCGATGAATTCACTGCAGAAGATTTGATGTGCATCTGAAGATGTACTGACAGGCTTGGCACACACCAGCACTCTCTCCACCCCCAAGGAAAAAGGAGGCTGGGCCTGCACCAATCCTGGCCCAGACCCAACCACACAGATCCCCCACCAGGACTAATGAGATGTACCTTTCCCTCCAGCAGTGTGCAGCATTTTCAGGTGATCCACCGTCATCTGCAAGATCTCTGCTTTTTCTAGCTTAGCAGAACCCTGAAAAAGAGGGATAAAAAGAATAATTTGTAGTGTCTTTGGGCAACAACTGAAAATATACACAGACACAAACAGTAACTTATAATAGGTGGTGTAAAGCAAAAGAGTTGTCTTCCCAAAATCTGAATCTGTATATTAATTCAGCTATAAGCAATGCAGTTATTTTCTAAGACATAGATGAGGTTCAGATTCATCAGGAATGTCAAAAGGTGCAAACAGCTACAAGAGCTCTACCTACTTTCTCCATTACCTGCTTCTCAAAAGCACTGGGTACCAGCCTCCTCAGCTCAGACAAACTGTTATTGATCCGGTCTCGTCGGCGCTTCTCAATGATCTAGGGGAAGCAAGCAAAACAAAGGAGGGCATTTCCATTAGGACTGTAAATTCTAAACAAATGCGGCTCTTTCCATTAATTAAAAACAACAACACGAGCATTGAAAAAAAAAAAAAAAACTCACGCCTCTCCGTCTTTTCCTGGCCAAAATCTGGGAAGATGTAGTTGGGGACATGGAACCTAGAGCCGAACTCAAGTTTCTGAAAGAAAAGAGGAGGGAAATCTCCGTTAAGCAAGGGAGGTGACCTGGACGTAGCCCCAACGCCCTCCTTGAACTCAGCCCTGCCGAGGGTCCCCAAGGTCGCCGCGCGGGTTGCGCGCCCCGGGGCACGCTGTCACAGCGACGTCCTCCCGCCGCCCACTCACCCATTCTCGTCCGCGCTCTCCTTCTCCACCTCGATGGTCTCGTCCAGCTCACTGTCGGAGGAGCTGTACTCGGGGTGAGCTCGCTTCATGCTGGCTGCGCAGGGGCACGGAGGAGTTAACCACGGCGCTGCCGCTCCGCGCTCCGCTGCTCGCGTTCCGCACACACTGATCCCGCTCGCGCTCTGCCTCGGGTTAAAACTCAACCATCCTTTCCCACGCTGCGCCCGTGCTCGGAGCCCGCGGGAGGAGGGGAGGCGGGGAGCCGGGAAGGCTGGCGAGGGGGCGGAGGGAGGGGGGGCCGCAGCTCCCGGGCAACAGCCGTCCTCCAGCCAATCCCGCTTCTCGTTCAGCTGATTGGCAGTGGCTCGCGGGAGGGGCGGCGGCGAGGCCGAGCGCCAGGGCGGCCCGCGCGCCCGCCCTCTGCACCACCCCTGCCCGGCGGCTGTGCGTCTGCTCGGCGGGGGCTCGGCGGGGGGAGGGAGGAGGTGCCGGCGGCGGTGGGCAGGCGGCGGGGCGGTGCGGGAGGCCGGACGGGGACTCCAGCGCGCCGGCGGCCGCAGTCCCGCCCCGCCCCGCGCGCCCCGATTGGCCTGGCCGCGCGCCAGGGCCGCGCCTGCAGCGCCGCCGGTGAGCCGCACGCGCCGCGGGCCGTGGGAAAGTGGCGGCGCCGCGGCCGCCAGCCAATCCGGGCGGCTGGCGACGGCGACGGCGGGCGGCGGCGGCGGCGGCTCTGGGCGTCCGCATGAATGGAGAAGAATGGCCGGGCGGGGGCGCGGAGCCGCGCGGCCGCGGGCCCGGCTCCCCGTGTGAACCTGTAATCGGAGCCTGGGCGCCGGCGGCCCCGGAAGCCGCCGCGGTGAAGCCGCCAGCGGGAGGAGGCGCATGGGGTGGGCGGGCGGCCCCGGCGCACCTGGCCGGGCGCGCGCGGATCCTGCGGGGAGCCCGCCGCGGGGGCGCCTAGGCGCCTGGCGCGCTCCTGGTGGCTGCCAGCCCGAGGGCCAGTCACGTGGAGGGACAGACGTAGGTTGGGGGCTGCTCGTGTTCGGTTTCTGGAACACCCCCCCCCCCATGTCGCCAGACTATTTTCTGTAAGGGCTTCCCAGCCTCCAGGATGGAATGAATTCCCCTGTGCATCTAATTTCCGGGGTAGTAGAACGCTTGTTTTCTCGGCTAACTTTAAAAAAAAAAAGTCCCTGGGGATATTCATTATGTTGGGGTTTTTTTGTTATTTTTTTCCAGGCGTTGGCGGCCAGATCCTCTCAGCGGGCGACAGGGTGGCGGGCCGGCATTTGCGTCTGAGGCCGACCTCACTGCGGGATTGCACGTCCCAGATCAGTGGACACACACAGCACACACACACCCTCTGGCCTCGGTTGTAGCATGACGTGTCCTGGATGCTGCATGGATGTTCTTCCTGCAAGTTCCCCCAAGAAGATAGATCTTTTTAAAATATAGTTGTAGATCTCAGGACTGATTCCTGTTTGTAGGCTATGCAAAAGCTTGGGGGAGGGAGTGAAGACCCAGTCTTCTCCATCCTTCACAGACATACACGACCGTTGTCATAGGTCCGCTCAGCAGTCCTGTCTGTGAGGAAAAACACAATAAATGTTGAGGGTAACAAGAGAAGTGTTTTCACTTTGATAGACTTGCCAGACCTTATTAATGATTGATCTAAATACCATGCATTTTAACACACCTTGGAAGTCACATTCTGAGTGGCCCAAGCATAATTCAAATGTTCCTCTCAGGCCCCCTCCTCCTCACACGGGTTGTGCCCCCTCCCGGCTCCCACAGGGCTCTCATTCCCCTTTGCCCTGACCTCCAGTCCTCCACCTCCCTCCGGCCTCCTCTGCTCCATCTTGGTTGTGTTCTCCCTGGCACCCAGATCCTTTCGCTTCCTGTGACGCCCCCACATGCTGCCTGTCAGCTGTCAGTCCAAGATCAATCTCACTGCCTGCGCACAGGTGACAGGGCCTCTTGGGAGTTGCTGCTGTCACAAAACTGGAGATTCAGTCCCAAATCTTTCCATTCCTTCAGGCTTTAATCAGGCACGTCCTGCCACCTGCCTCTCCCTGCCACAAGCTCATCATGCAGGCAAATAGGGAACTCTCCAGCCCAGCTTCTCTGCCTCGAGGAAGTTCCTGTGATGTGTTGTTTCTTCCCGTAAAATGACTGGCCGCCCTGGCCCAGAATCAGTGTCCACTCCTCTGGGATTCTGTAAGTTTCCCCAGCCTCTGGCATCCACAGTTCTCCAGCCTCTTCTGCTCTGGTGAGTTTCAGCTATTGTATAGCCCAAGCTTCAGGTGGGTGAGTGAGAGGAAAAGACAGGCAGGGCGTGACCATGTTTGAGTCCACATCGGTACATAAGTGTTTCTCGCACATGCAGGTTTACATTCAAAAACGAAGTTGTCCTTGGTTTAGACTAGCTGTCATCCATCCAACAAATACCAGTGCCCTCTATGTGCTGGGCATGGTGCTAGGGCCTGAGAATGCAGAGGTGACCCCAAGGTCATGGCTCCCTCGGGGGAAGTCAGAGGATACACAAGGGAAATGCCTATGGATGACTCAAAGCTTGGAAGCACCCTTGTTGAGGAAAAATGAGGTGAGGACACTTTATGAGGTCTGTGGACCTTTTCTGGGTTTGGGAAGAGACTGAGACCAAGATAAACTGAAACAGGCTGAAAGGGATGGTGGCTTCCCCTTGGTCAGGGAGATGGGAGAACAAGAACACTGAGGGAAAGTGGGTTTAATTTCCCACCCTCCACTAGGTAAATAGAGGCATTTATCTCTGGGGCCCTTGGGCGAAGAACCACTTTAAATTTCTATGAGAGGCTATGCAGTCAGGGCACATCCTGCAAAGCAGTGGGCTGCCCAGGCCTGGAACTCTTTCCAACTGGAAGTGCAGGGTGAGGTGCGGCTTTTCATAATCTGTGTGTGCCGAGGGACGAGCCTCGCTTGAATCTGCCGAGGAATGTAGGGATTGGAGGGGCTCTGTGTTCAGTTTGCTGAGAGTTGACACTCGGACTTCAGCCCCAGCTTCCTACGGGGAGGAGACCCAGGGGTGGCCATGTGGTTGGAAGTGACGCAAGCAGGAGCAGGGCTGCACAGGAGGAGGTCCCTGTCTGCGATCATCTGTTCACGGGACCATGGGCCACTGTGGAGGTCCCTGCCCCAGACTTTCACTCTGTCATTGTGCTGGTGGTGGGCGGAGGTGATCGCTGCACAGGCATTGAAGACAGGCATTGTGGGTGCTGAGATTGCACCCACAGCTTCTGGAAGAGCCGGAAGAGGCTTCGCTCCAAGCTTTTGGTCAAATCACTTCACCCATGCTGAGACAACTGGGCTTTGTAAAACACACCTAGGTAAAGCCAGCTAGTGTGGGAAATCTCTAGGATTTTACAGTTTAAACATTCACTTAACAAACTTGTAGAAAGCCCTTATTATGTTCTGGACACTGACCAGGTTTTGAGCAGTGAAGCCACAACATCTGTCAAGCTCTTCCCAGGAGTTTTCTAGCTGTGTGGCAGTGAGCAAACTCCTGAACCATTTTAGGCTTTACTTGTCTCATCTGTAAAATGGGCATGTTAATAGTTTTCTTCCAGTATTACAGATTAAACAAAATCAACTTGTAAAGCATTTTATGTGGCCATTAGTAACTACTGGATAAGAAGCAACTATTATTACTGCATATTAATGTATTACAGTATTAGTGAAATAGTGTATTAGTGTATTATTGCTCTACGGATGAACTCTGAGAACTAAATTACTCCAAGGTCTTTTTCTCATACTCTGTTATACATTAAGTGTAATTACCTAGTAACTAGACATCTCAAAACAGTGTCTCAAAAAGAATAGTCCTTTAATATCATGGGAGGAACTTGGTTTGGTTTTGGGGGGTTTTTTTGTTTTGGTTTGGTTTGGTTTTGGTTTTTTTGGTACCAGGGATCAAACTCGGGGTTTTTTTTGTTTTGTTTTGTTTTTTCTTTTTTTGGTACCAGGGATCAAACTCACAACCTCACACTCGCCAGGCAGGCGCTTATGCCACTGAGCTAAATCCCCAGCCTTAGGAACTTGGTTCTTAAGAGCACCAGATTATTTTAAGTAAAATGTCCATCAGCTATGCATTGTTAGTGAAAGTTATGCATCTTGAGTCTTTTATTAAGAAACATCCCCTGAGCATGCTGTGCTGTAAATAAGTGTGTAAATAACCTGGGTACTCAAGAGTTCAGAGATGGTGCCCCCATGAGCAGATACCAAATTGGAAACCACAGTGTAGAGTGGCGCAGAGCTACCAGACCAGACTTCTGACTGGGCCCTACTTTTCCTCTGTTCTCACGCTCCTGGAATAGCCCAGGAACCCCGTCTAGAGCCCCAGATTGCCTTGTGGGACGCTGTGCCACGCAAAAGTGACCTCCCACTGTGGACACTCCTGATTGAGGGCAGATGTGAGATGCCCTGGGTTTCCTTTGAAGAGATTAATTGAAAACGACAGGCCACGGGGGTGCTTTGGGAAAAGGAGGGGATTTCAAGTCACCTCGCTAGGTTTGAATGTGCTTTATGAGCTGTGCGACCTTGAGCCATCGCCTACCTCACTTCTCTGAAACTCTTTCCTCATCTGTAAAGTAAGAATACTTCAGCGTTAAAAACAAAAAGCAAAAAGATGTGGTGAGGCAAAGCATTTTGTAAGTAAATGATACTCCTTACGCCTACGAATGATGGGGAGGGTGCGCCTCTCCTGGGCCACCTAAGTAGGTTTTCTTGCTCCTGCCAGTGAATTTCTTCTGGATGGGCCACTCCACTCTTTAAAAATGAAATGAAAAAGGAATGGGAAGATGAGGAGGAGGAGAAAGATATTTATGATATCAAAGTGCACTTCAGAGAACATTAACTTCTCAAGATGCTGTGTGAATAAAAGAATCTGTTTCCTGAGTACATTTGGGAAACTCCCCTGTCTCTTGGCGATCTATGTTAGGGTATGTTAGGCTGAGAGACTCAGAATTCCTGGTGAACAAGCCTTAGTTACTTTCCTCTAACCCAGTTCTTTGAAACTCGCCAGCTGCTTTCTTGTTTTACGTAGCACCTGCTAATATCCCACTGAAATAGCATCCTAAGAAACACGTTTTGGGGAATTCTACCCTAGCATACAGGTGGATGTGTTTTGCTATTAATTAAAGGCCACTGCTGGGGATTTAACTCAGTGGCATAACCGCCTGCTTGGCGAGCGAGCGCAAGGTCGGGAGTTCGATCCCCGGTACAAAAAAAAAGAAAATTTCTGGGCCGGGGATTTAGCTCAGCGACATATGTGCCAGCTTTGCAAGCATGAGGTCATGAGTTCAATCCCCGGTACAAAAAAAAAAGTCTGTGTTAATTAAAGACCACTGACCCCCCCAAAAAAAGAGAAAAAAATCCTAAGTGAAAGCTGCTTTAAAATTGTTATTACTGAATCAAGCACTGAAGTTTTTTTGTTTTAAAGTTATTTGCTGACTAATCAGGAAGACTAATTGCTTTAAAATAATTTTCATACTTTTCTGTTGCAAATGTGTCTATAGCACTTACTGTGCATCAGGCACAGTCTTTCAGAACCTCACAGGTAACTGCATTGCACCCTCATGGCAGCCCTGGGGAGGAGGACTTACTGTTTTTTCAAGTTTTTTGTTTGTCTGTTTGTTTGGTACTGGGGATCAAACTCACGCAGGGGCTTATGCCATTGAGCTAAATCCCCAGGCGGTTTTTTTTTTGTTTTTTTTAAGGACGCCTAGGACAAAAAGAGGTAAGAGGTGGCCCAAGATCATATTGGAATCTTTGCCATGGGTCTGATTCCGTGACATCCTGTTTTCCCTGAAGAGTAATTTGCAGTGTTTTTTTTTTTTTTTCTCAGCAAAAAATACGCAAATGCTAATGTATGGCATATTCATTTTTCAATTAAAATAGTTTTGAGGGTAATTTGTGGTAGATTTTTGTAATTTACATAATTCAACTGCTTTTTATAATTTTAAGACATCTTAGAATATAAGTGAGGTAAATCTCAGGATGCCATGAAAGCAGTGGGAATAGTTCTTGCGGCTGGCCAATTTTCCCAGTAGCAGGGAGGCTGATACAATATCACAGCTGTTGGATGTATACCAGTATGACTTACAAATATTTCATCATTTAAGACTTTTGTATTCCTAGATGTTTATTATAAATCTAAAATTAGAAATCTAAAATGACTTTAAATTGAAGTTCCAAGTACAGCAGGAAGGACCAGGTAAACCCAGACTAGAAGTCACAGGTTCTGTGTCTTTGAACCTAGGTGGCTGTTAACCTAAGTCATCTATTGGCCAGAATGGATGTGCTGGAGCCTTGGCTATTGTTTGGAAAGAATTCCCTGCCCCCCCTTGATTCAGTGGCAGAGGCTAGTGATGAGGAAGAAAGTTTTGGGTCCCAGGAGAGAAAAGGTTAGGAATAGAAGATGAAGGCGCTGTTTGTATGATCAATAATTCTCATGGAAAAACACAATTTTTCATCCAGCTGACTTCAGAGAGCTGGGATAGGGTCCTTCTGTGCCACCACTGCATGTGTGTGCACCATACTGACAAATGGAGCCCTGAGGGTGTGTGGTGACACAGCAGTGGAAGACTGAGGTCTTACCACATCAGCATTAGGGAAGGCTTAGCTTAGGAGGCAGCAGCAAAATCTTCATGGAGAAGATACTATAGTTCACAAATAGTATTGAATTTGTTCTAGAATATTAGCAAGTTCTTCAGTGCCCACAAAGGGAAAATTTAGAAGGGGCTGAAGTCCCCCAGTAAGGCAGGGAGAATTAAGAGTCATTGTAATTTGGGCACTGATATGACTTGATTTGTACTCAAGTCTTTTGAAGCCTGATAATCACAGAAGCAAAAAATAAGAGAAAAGCATTTGGATATTTTCCCACATTATGTCTCCTCAAAATCTATGCTAAGCCCTAAACTCCAGTGTGATAGTATTTAGAGACGTGGTGTTTGGGAGATAATTAGGTTTAAATGGGGGTGGAGTCTCTCAGGATGGGATTCTTGACCTTAAAAGAAGAGACAGGAGAATTGGTTCTCCCCTTTCCTGGACCTTTCTCTCTGCTCCATTTCCCTCCTCTCTTCCCTGTTCTCCCCAGCCCCTCTTCCCCCTCTGCCACCTGAGAACACAGGAAGTGGCAGTCATAGCAATTGAGTAAGAAACTCACCAGAACACAACCATGCTGGGACCCTCATGTTGGTCTTCAAATCTCCAGCACCCTGAGACAATTACTTTTTGTATTTGAGCTACTCAAGCCATGGTATTTTGTTATGACCGCTGGAGATAAGACAATTCCTACTTCAAAACTTTTGTAAAATGTTAATATATCTTTATAAGTAGACATTTCTGCTATAGATAAATGTTCTGTTTCTCAGCTTTTAAAATGTATCCTGTTTCACTTTTCAGAAATTGAAAGAGCTAGGCAAAAGATACCAATTTTCCCTCTTAAAAAGTATTTTTAGAACAAAGATTTTTTTTCTATTTTTCAACAACTTTTTCAGAACCCTTGTGGATTATAAATTAGTGAAGTAGGACAACTTTCTTTCCAAATAAGTGACAGAGAGCTGGCGCTTCTGTGAGTGTCACCGTTTAAGAGGAGTTTTCAGTCTGCAAGTTCCTCTCACATCCCTCTTCTTTTGAGCTGCTTGTCAAATGACTGTGAAATAAATGGGTAGCTTATCTCTGCTGGAAGTCCCCTGGTCAGGACTGGCTCCCTTTAGGCCTCCTATCCCCTCCACCCCCACCCCAGCTCCCCACAATTCATTGTTACTAGGGTTTCTTTCTCCAGTCTTGCAACTGAAGCTCCACTTCCAGGAATCACCTTCTCAAGTGCAGTTGGCCCAGTGTTCCCATTCCCTGAGAACACAGCTCACTTCCTTGGGTATTTATAGAATACACTCCTCAAAAACAAAAAATTCTCTTTCACCCTGTACTATAGTTTGCATCTGTGATACCCTCCAAAGACCCACAAATGTGGGAGGCAATAGAACTTTTTAAGAGAAGAGACCTAACAGGAAATCTTTAGATCATTGGTGCTCTTTGACGAATAAAATCAATACATTTTCTAGCAGAGAGACAAACACAATATAGCCAGATGAATGAGTTGGCAATTTTTTTCTTAGGGTTTATCCATGCCACTGTTTTGAAAAATCTGAATATATTTGACTTGAAGACAGCTTGCTTTGTCTTGTATGTGCTATCATCAGTTGTTACCTTGGTCCCTACACAATTACCATAATAAATATTTAAACCACTTTTTTGATGTGTTTGTCTGAGGTACCCACCCTACAAGTAGTTTTCTCAGAAGTCACATCTTTGATTTAAAAGTTTTTATCACCAGGGATTTAGCTCAGTGGCATAAGTGCCTGCCTGTTAAGCATGAAGTGGTAAGTTTGATCCTCTGTACAAAAAAAAAAAAAAAGTTTTTGTCTTCTATAAAATGTATGCCACTTAGTGAATTTTCATATCCAGTTTTAAGTATTCCTTTAATATTTGTTGATGTTACAGAAAACTAAAGAAAATTAATAACTATTCCTTAAACTGATGACTTTAACCAAAATTGTACTCTATGAATCCTCATGTTAAAAATTTAGTACTCAGTTCAAACAATCTTACTTTTCTCTAAATTGCTGTTTAAAACACAAAAACTTATCTTACTGTCCTGGTACTACTGATTACCCATTAGCAACATGCATTGAGTTTCTTTTCCTTGAAATTTAACTAGAAGAATTCTTTTTTCATTTCATATGCACATACACATGAGATCTTGCTTTATGACTGTTAATGTTCTCTACACAGGGCACCATAGATGCTGTAAGGATTGTGCCTTTTTGAATTAACCACGCTAAGCCCTCCACACTGAACTGTGGGCCAGTGCCACCACCTTTGAGAAGACTGAAAGGAGCACACCACAACCTCTCTTCACTGGCATTTTCTCTCTCCTCTGTATTTATCCCCCCAAAGACATTTCATTTCATTTCTCGCATATGTTTTTTCATGGCATTTGATTTCCATAGCCAACATTTGAGGGCAAACAAGGCAATATGTTGTTAGATGATTAGTGAAGAAAGAATTGTATAGGATTAGACACTTCCAAGCAATGGAAGAGGAGCAATCTCCTGATTTTGTTTCCGTTACCTTTACTTGTGGTATCCATGGTGCAGAAATGATAGTGTGATAGGCTGAGTCAGATGAGAAAACAGAAGGGACCTCAAGTATAAGCAAACGAGTGAAATGAGATGGTCCGGTGAAAAGCATGACCATAAGGACAAAGAAAGTGAAATGGGATAAGTCAATCTAGTTAGGTTTAGAAACAAAAGGGAGAATATTTCAGGTCTTCATTACACTCAGTTGAGATGATACAAAAAAAATACATGGACGAAAAGTCCTAGAGTTAAGAATTGGCTTGGAATAAACCTGTATTAAAACTATGATTTCAGAGACAGAAGGCATAAGGCAAAGGAATCACAAAAGAATGCTGAGCAATACTTAATATGTGTCATTAAGTAGAGAAAATACTGCCCTGATAGTAATGAGTCAAAAGTTATTCCAAGTTTTTCTTGCTTTAAAACAGTGATTCTCAACTTTTGGCAGGCATCAGAATCCCTGGAGGGTGAGATGCTGCCGCTGGTGGTGGTCCAAGGACCACCCGAGGAAAACCACCATTCTAGGAAGTCATTCTCTTTGTGAGTAGAGAAACCTAGCTCTAACGTGACAGTCAACGAAAACGCAAAGTTGTTAAGTTTCAAGTTTATCAAAACATGAAATACACAATTTTCAACTATGTATCATTGAAATCAGCAAAGTTCTTTCAAGTGATAAGAGCTTTGTACTTTTCGAACAAATTCAAGGTAATATGCTAAATTCCTAAATTAAACTATTTGAATTTTGGAATAATTTTGCTGTCAGAGGTAAGAGTCTGATATTTTAAAAGGCTGTTTCCTATCTTGAGAAATCATGGACTCCCAAAGTAAGTTTCCCATGGGAAGAGCTCCACAGAGAAAAACAGAAATCATTGTTTTCCCTCTGTCAAATGAAATGGTCACGCCTCTGAACCCTAAATAAATGAACGAATAAAGAATAAATGCACAGACAACAGCATCCTTCAGATCTACAAAGGCAAAATAATTTAAAACTATGTACATCACAATGGTAATAACAGAATTTAATAACATATTATACAAACAGAAAAGCTATATTTCTCCAAGGGATGTAGTCCATTGTTTTGTAATGAGTTTTGATCCATCTAAAGTCTGTATATATTTGTAAATACATACAGGTGTGTGTGAGTGAGTACGTGTAATTTTCAGAACCTAGAAATATACTGTTTAGCGATTCCCAGATCGCAAGCATTAGAATCGCATAGAGAAATTAATAATAAAACACAGATTTGGGAGCCCAATCCCCTGGTTATCTGATTCAGAAGATCTGGATTGGGTTCAAGAATCTGCCGTATGAACTAGTTTTCTGGTGATTGCTGGTTTACCTCGATGGTTCACAACTTGGCCAAATACGAGTTATATGGGGAGTTTTTTTTAAACATCCAAACTATTAGATCGTATCACAATTAAAGTCGAGATCTCCAGAAATTTTTAAAGGTTCTCTGATGATTTCAATATTCGACCAAAGCTGAAGAATTTTCAAACTTTAGCGCCTCTCATGATCACCGTGAAACCTTTCTAAAATACTAGTGGTGGACCATGCTACTGCAATTGCTAAATCTGTAAGTCTGGGTTGAGCCCAAGAATGTGCATGTCTATCAGGTTCCAGGAGATGCTGTTGGTCTAGGAACTACACTCTGAGAACCACTGGGTAAAACCAGTCTCACCCCTGGCTGTGCTTGGAATCTACTGAGGATGTGATGGAAAATACAGAAGTTATCTCCACCTCAACCCTTCCTCAGTGCTATCAATAAATAAGTAAATAAAAACTAGGAATTATAATGTAATTATTATTTATGTTGGAGTCCGACAAAAGTGTGCCTTTAAAGTTTCTGTCTTGGGGCCGGGGATTTAGCTCAGTGGCTTAAGTGCCCGCCTGGCAAGCGTAAAGTCGTGAGTTCGGTCCGCGCGCGTGGTACCAAATAAATAAAGTTTCTGTCTTAGTCACTTTCTCATAACTGGGACAAAATAACTGACACTCCCTCCCACCCATCCTAACTCCCCAGTTTAAATGGAAGATTCAGTCCATGGTTGGCTCCAAGGCAAAATCGACTTGGTGGGAGGGCCTGGGGGGAGGACAGCTGCTGCTTCTTCCAAGCAGATCCCACGTTCTAACAGCTCTTTGGTGGATGAATCCACAGATAAGCACAGCGCCTCCACAATCCAACGGTCTTCCAAAAGCCCAGCCTCTGAAAGTAAGAGTCCTTGGGGATGATGTAGTTCTAATCCATAACAGCCTCCCAGAAGCCTGAGAATCACCCAAACACCAGGCAAGATGAAAATGTATGGATACATCACATGCAAAGTTCGCTTCTCATCTGAATTAAACCTGACCTCTTCCAATAAGGATATATTTTAATCATTATATGCAACAGATAGGTTTGTGAAAGAAAAATACTACATTGAAATAAATGTAAAATTTCGGCAGTCATTTTTGAATTTGAGAAATAACTACGTTACTGTAGGAGGGGATTCTCTCCTCCCTTTTCATTGCTATAAATACAACCTACTGTCTACATTTTAAAACTATAGCACGGTAACTCACCCCTTTAGTAGCTAGCCATGTAAACAGAAACATTATAGCTGTTATTGTAAAAGCATTTTCTATAAATGAGCATTTATGCTTATTCTAAGTAAACTTGAAACCTGATCAAATAATCTGGCTCTGGGAAAATAACTTTAGGTTTGGACAACACAACCCAAAGTAACATTTTACTGCCAGTTCATGTTTTTGAATATACAGGATCACTTTTAATCATATAGTATGAGAATAACTTGTCGGATACAGACTGAGAGCTCAGATTTGGGGATGGGACAGGGGAGTAGCAGAGTCAGCTCTCAACTGGGCCATTTTTGGCCAACCCTGTGATATCAGTGAGATTCAGATTTGTAAATAATTACTTTCTACTTCAGTTTTCACTGAAAGCAGTGATACTACTGTGTTGTAACAACTGATTTTAGTGAGTTGCCATTCATGACCCTTCTAAAATATTCTGGGAAAGTTGCAGTTGTTATACCCAGAAAGGCCTCAGAAATTCAGCACTGGAAGAGTTTAGGGCTTTTCAAATCTTTTAACTTTATATTTGAAGAACTACGTCAAATAACCAAGTGGTTATAACCAAAATAAAGTGAAGTGGCTATAACCAAAAAAGAAAAACCATGCAAGTGTTGGTGAGGACCTGAAAAAAGTGACATCCCTGTGTATCACTGGTGGGGATTTATAGCTGATTTGGAAGCAGATTGTCAGTTGTCTTAAAAATTAAACATTTAAAGACCAAGTGAGCAGTCACTCCTAGATATCTATCCAAGAGAAAGGGAAACATAAGTTCTTACAAAGACTCAAAGGTGAATTTGAGCAACATTATTCATAATGGCCAAAAAGTGGGAACGGTACTAGTGTCCATTAACACGATGTATTTCTATCTAAGCAATAGAATATCATTCAGCAATAAAAAGAGCACCATTGATAAAAGGCACAAGATGAATCTTGAAAATGTTAAGTGCAAGAAGTCATAGAAGATAACGTAGATGATTGCATGTCAATGAGATGTCTAGAGGGAGCCAGTGTATAGGTGCGTTAGTGGTTCACTGGAGCTGGGTGTGAGAGGAGTAGGGTCAGGGAGTGACAGCTGAGGGGTAGACAGCCTTTCGTTTTTGAAAAGTCAACTGTGGGACTGGGGGTTTAGCTCAGCGGCATAAGTGCCTGCTTGGCAAACACTAGGTCATGAGTTCAATCCCCGGCACCAAAAAAAAAAAAGTCAATTGTGATGGTTGTTGCATTTACCTCTCCATGCAGTAAAAACCATTACTCATCCATACACTTTAAGGGGCTAAATGGTGTGTGGTACACGAATTCTGTCTCAATGAAAGTGTTAAGAGGGTGCAACAGCACAGAACATTGCGTACTGGGAAACCTGAAAAGCAGATTTTCATCAGCCTTCCAAGCACATCACCTTGGCCAAGGAGATGACTAGGCGCATTCGCCTAGGGCAGCTTCCAGCCAGGCGCTGTGCTGGAAGCGCAGGTGGAGACCTCGGGTTAGAGAAGCGGGGCTCAGGCCTTTGCTCAGCCGCCTTGTCCCAGCAGGACGGCCACAGGGCACAGCTACTCTCACGTGCAGGAACCGAGCGGTGGAGACCCTAACCCCTACCGTGGGGCCCTGCGCTCCTAAGCTGTCCAGGTCCCCAAAGTGTCACGAAGAGGGTAGTTGAGGCCGTCTTTCTTCCCTAGCTCTCACCAAGCAAAGGTGAAGCGATCTCCCGCGTGACCCAGCAAGAGCCGAGGTTCCCTAAGCATGCTTTGCTTTCCCTCTATTGCGTGTAGACCCCGGCCATCCGATGTCCGCGGCGCGACCCTCTGGAGGACGCGGGATGGGGACGCGCGGGCAGCGGATCCGGCGCGGAGGGGGAGGGGCGCTGTAACAGCCGCGCGGCCCCGGTTCCCACGCTCCTATTGTTGGCGACTTTGTTTTCAATTCCCATCACGTGTGCTAATTAGTTAGCGCTGCTGGCTGGCGGGGTGGCGTGTGGCCGGCCTAAAAGCAGAAAGATCACTTCCTGTAGGGAGCCGGGCAGGCTGAATACGACTCGGGGTTCCTTCTCTCTCCTCCACTGTCCCTCCCAGGAGGGTGGGAGTGGGAAAGGGAAGGAAGCGGAAGAAATGCAGACCGCGGAGCGAATGCTTCTGAATTGCAATAGCTACCAAAACGCTGGCGGTGAAGGATGAGAAGTGGAAGGGGAGAGTAAGGACAGGCAGAGAGGCCGAAGCAGGGTTAAAGGGCAAATTGACATTAGAGCTCTACCCTGATTCAGAAGTGCTTTACAAAATTCCTTTCACAGCTTTGTCCATTGATTCTTTTCAAGATTAGTGCGATGGAGGAAAGTATTTTAGCCTGTTCTTTTTTTAATTAGTAGTATATATTTGCAGTACATAGTGATATCATGTACTGTAGGGAACTGATACATGTACACAACACATTTCAGTTCTTTTTTCCCTTTGCTTCCCCCTCCCCCCTTTTATTTTTCCACCATCAAGTTCTTTTATCTTGTAAGACCCTATAAAATTAATTATCATATATACAGATTAAAATCTAGGCTAGGATTAGTCTGGTCAGTTAAAAATCGTGCTTTCGCACTCTGAATACAACACGTACATGCATCACCACACAATGGAAAGGAGAAGAACAGTGACACATAGTGAGTCATCACTTCTGCGTCAGTGACTTTGCCCTTGAACCACAGCTTGGCCCATTTTTCACTCTGGCACTGAGCTTTGAAGAAGGCTGCGGTGATGAATTGTAGACCACTGACAGGTGACAGGAGTAGGTTTTGCCAGTATGCACGGTGCAGTGAAAAGAAAGGTGCTCCTCAGGTTTCTCAGTAGCAACAGAAAGAAGATTCAGCCCTTTCCTTGGAAAGTGGCAGAGTGGTCGCGGCCTACTGTACCTTCAAGCGTAACTTCATCCAACATGCTTTTAGCAAGGATATTTTGGGCGTTCGATTCAGGCACTGGGCTGGAGATGGAGAGGTTAAACAGCCAGGAGCTCTTTTTAAGTAGCTCACTCACAGGTCTAGTAAATAAACCAACAGTCAAGAATGACTTGGAAATAGGGATGTGTGCAAGGGACTATGAGACCAGGGTACCAGTCTAGGTAGGAGAATGCGGAGAAGGATTCCTGGAGAAAGGATGTTTCTCCTTACATTTAAATGACAGCACTTGGCCAAGAGAAGAGAAAAGGAGATATCATCATGAAGAGAGGTAACAGGGTGCACAGGAAGCCTACAGACTGCTGATGGAATAAGGCACGGGGCAGACAGGTGTACTTAGCTGTAGCCCAGATCTGCGGCACCGAGCATGGATAAACTGGAGAGGCAAGATTGTGAAAACCTTGTGGAAGAGGTGGAAATATTTCTAAAGGCCACAAAACAAAATTACACAGATTTGTCTTTTTTTTTTATTTTACAGAGAATAAAACAAAAGAGGGCAGAACAAAGCAGATCAGAACAAAACAACATAAGCAACACAACACTTTACAATAAGACAACCAGACATTAATAGTAGCTATCAAAATATGTCTTTCTCTGCTATAATTGAGCATAGTTTCAAATATAATAATATCAAACATAACAAAATAGTATAAAGCCATTCAAAAGAATGAAAGAATTACAGGGTATTCTGAACCGAATAACAGAGAATGATCAATGGCTACCATAATATCTCCTTTCCAATAAAAAAAATTTTGTTTATACTATCACAGATTTGTCTCTATGAAAGACTACTAGGAGAGCTGGAAGTGCAGCACAATGGTATAGTGCTTGCCCAACATATACAAGGCCCTGGAACCATCCCCCAGCACCAGGCACAATCAAATAAATTCCATGGGCCGTAGTTTAGAGGACAGATTAAAAGACTCAGGCTAGAGGCAGAGCAAGAAGATAGGGGACTAACTTGGTGGTCTGGAAGTAAGAGATATGAAATGAAGGATGAGATGGAAAAGACTGACCAGATTCAAAATATACTTAGAAGACAGAATTGACAATTGGGAAACCAATATTACTTTGACAATAAACAACTGAGAGGAATATGGGGTGCCTCCAGGTCTCCATGCTGCATGTCTGGATGGATGATAGGGGTAAGCAACCTGGAGCAAAAGAACAGCTTTGAAGTGGCAATAATCTCAAATGATTAAGAATCAAAAATAGGAGAGGAAAAATGATTAGTGATATTAGATATAATTTTAAAATGAGGTGTCCAATCATGGAGAATTAAGTAATTAAACATGGCAAAATACACACAACTGTTAAAAAAAATTTTTCCAAAGAATTTATAGCAACATGGGAAACACAAAGTTAAGTGAAATGAAGTTTGGGATACGAAATTGTATTTACTTTTCAATCACAACTATGTTAAACACAATCTATAAATAGAATAAATGGCTGGAAGAACACGTACTAAAATATTTATAGTAGATACTTCTGGTTGGAGCTATAGATAATTCCTTTGCTTTAAAATTTTCTGTTGTCTAAATTTCTGTATTAAGAAAATACTATTTTATAATGGAAAAAGTAACACGTTCTTTTTAAGTTTTCTATCAAAACACTACTGTCCCTTTAGCTTAGAGAGAGAGAGGAAAGAGGTTCACATTTAATATAAAGCTGTATTTGCTTCAATATTCTATATTTGCATTTAATTCAAAGCTACATTTTGCCAGGTATTGTTACATAAGTAATCTGCAAACATCAAAAGCAAAAGGAAAGAAAAAAGCATCTACAAATAAAAACGGTAAAAGACTGAAAAATCTTCTGAGTATTGATTTCCTTTTGCTTCTCTTGTGTGGGAAAGGGGAAGCAGGAGTTTAGCTTCAGGAAATGACGTTAAACATGTTAGCTGATTCTAAGAGCTTGAAAGACAAATTAAGGCCTGTCTGTAATTGTATGTAATGGGTTAAACAAGGTGAATAGGTCACCTGTGGCTGAGATGGAGCCCCTAGGGTGCCAGTTTTGGCCAGAACAGCCCTAAGGTCAGCACTTCCTGGCAATAGGCTTTTGATTCCATATCCAGTTACACTCGCTGTGCTACAAAGAAACATTAATCAAAACCTGAGTGTATGATTTGGTACAGAAGGTGTTAGAAAAGTACAGAATTTTACCTTTACAAAAAATTTTTTTAACCAACAACCAAACAAAAGCATTTCCTGGGTGCCAGGTGGTTTATTAAGCATTTGACATATAATTAACTTGTAAGGGATCAGTGAGGTAGATTCTCTTCCTGTTATCACTGTCATCACACTTTGCAGGAGAGAAAACTGAAGTATAGAGTAAAAGTAAGTAACTGATTCTGGGTCACACAGCTTGTGCAGATGGAGCTGGGGCTCACATCCAGACAGTTGTCTTCCTCATTTGCGTTTCTAACCGCTACGTTGTGCTGCCTTTTCAGATCTCTCAAAGATTTTACTAGTTGACTCTGAATTCCAAACACACAGCAGGTCAAAACTTGTACTCGGAGTAAATATCTGCACTGAGCTTCTTCTCCGTTAGACTACATATCTCAAAATAAGCTCGTCATCTTCTCCCCATGTTGCAGGCAGCTGAGTTAGTTAGAAATATTACAGGCAGTGAGACAGGGCGAGACCCTCAAAGGAGCCAGTGCATAAGCCCAGATACCTGGCAACTGCCGGGGAGACAGACACCTCCTGCTGTGGGCCAGGCCTCAAGACAAATGATAAAACAAATGCACCCATATCCTGAGGACTGATATTCTAAATAGTTTCCTATCACCCTGAGGAAGCCTGGGGTCACCATCCCATCCCCCTAGGGAAGGAGTCACTGCTCAGTAAGAATGCCTGCTTTCTATGTGACTTGCTTCCCCATTTGTCTCTAATGTAATCATTTTACCTGAACTATTAATCTTATTGGCTAACTATAGTTATGTCCTACCTTATGCCCATCTGCCTTGTGAGTTCCCAGTCTTCTCCCACCTTGACCCTGTCTTGCCCCATGATTTTGCTTTATAAAAGTCCCTGGAAAAGATAGAGTCCTTGGCAACCCACTCAGGACGCCTTCTGTCTCTCTCAGACAGAAGCTTTCTTTCTCTCAATAAATATATTCTACTCTTAACCTCTGTTGTTCCTAAAATTCATTCTTTGAATTTAGAGAATACGAACTGTACCAAACATAGTAGGTCGAGAGTTTCATTCTCCTATATCACCCAGACCAATTCTTCCTCCCAGATTTCTTAATCAGTAAATGGAATTTCCATTACCTAGTTGCCAAAGTTAGTAGACATGGTGCTGCTTCCCCACCCCACCCCACAGCCACTTCACATGAAACCCCTTTCTCCTATGATTGTAAATCTTCCTTGGTAATCTCATTTCCCTTGCCAGTGATTGGCTTGGATGGGCAGGTCTATGTCAATCTAACCAATGAAACATATGAAGAGGCTTGCACTAGACTTCTTAGAAAAATACGTCAATGTTTCCTTGTTATTCCATGTAAATGTAGATATATCACTAGGTGTGGCCATGGGTTTGTGTGATGGGAACATTTAGGACAAAGTCAATGTTGTGAATGGCAGAGACAAAGAATGCTGGGCTACTGAACTCAAAAATTCTAAAGCTAGTTCCAACCGAATGTCTTCTGCAATTTGAGATAATTCATTTCTTTTGTTTCACCAGCATGAAGATTTCAATTACTTGTATTACAAACCAACCTCACCGACCCATTTTGTACATCAAAATCATCACCAAGTCCAGTCTAGTCTCCTTCCTAAGTGTCTCAAAACTCCCTAACTCACTGTACCCCGCTGATACAGATACTCCTGTCCTTTATACTATTTGCTTAGCAGAAATCCCAAATGACAGCACCCTCTGCTAAGGCCAGGTCATTCTCATCAGCCTTTGGACCTGGACCAGCCTTCATGGTCTGGCTTTACTTGTCAGGAAATGCAGTGACTTCTGTGGGTCCTGATTTCAGCTAGAGCTTGAATACTTGTTGACCGTTACTTTGTTCTGGGAATGTACCAGGCCTTGAAAGGGCAGACTGTGAGCCCATCTTATTCTCTGAACCCCAGTACTGGACACATATAGTGGCACGCAAAACATAGCTGTTTTATGGTTAAAGAAAGATGTAATGGCCAGGGATTTAGCTAGCGGCATGAGTGCCTGCTTGGCAAGTGCAAGGTCATGAGTTCAATCCCTGCTAACGGAAGAAGAAGAAGAAGAAGAAGAAGAAGAAGAAGAAGAAGAAGAAGAGGAAGAGGAAGAGGAAGAGGAAGAGGAAGAGGAAGAGAAAGAAAGAAAGAAAGAAAGAAAGAAAGAAAGAAAGAAAGAAAGAAAGAAAGAAAGATGTAATGGTGAATATGTGTTAATTTACCCCTTAGCAACTCATAATCAGTAGAAAAGATACACACAAAGTTAATCTATACAAGGTTCACTAGCATATAAAATACAAAAATAAGAACATTTATTTATGCTTACTAGACTTACTAGACTCTCTTCCAACAGCTTTGCATGGATTCACTTCTGTAGTCTGCAAAATGGCATTTGACATGTGTACTGGTATGATCCATGTTTTCAGGAGAAAAAACAGTTCAGACAGGTGCAGTTGCCCAGAATCTCTTAACTGATGATGTGAAGATGCAGATGAGTTGAAAAATTGAGAAGAAAAAATATTTAAATAGGAATCTTTAAAAAGCATCATGACATGAAAAAATGGGCTTTGAACTACACCTTTCAGAATGAGTAGATATTCAACATTCTAGGAGAGAACAGTTCATTCTAGATTACGGAATAGTGTGAGTAAAAATTTAGAAGTGGCTAGTCAGAAAGCAACTAATCGTCCCACCTGACTGAGTATAGTACATGCAAAGAAGGAACTAAGATTGGCAGATGGCCAATACCTTTGTTGTGGGTGGTCATTAGTGGCCCACCCAACTTTTAGTGCCTGCTAAATCCTCATACTTGTTTTGGAATTTTTCATTCTGGGTCAACTCAAGTAGACTCTCCTTTCCCCTGGCTACAAGATGGGTTCGAGGTTTGGCCTGGGACCTAAGGCCACCCACTCAGTTGCATCTCAGGACTCTTGGCCAGTATCCTGGCACAGCACCCTTCTTTCTTTCTCCTTTTGAAAGTACCCTGGGAAGCATGCACTTCTACAAGCAGTTGAATCCTTCATGCAAACGCAGAACCAGTCAGCCTCTACACGAAATGCAGCTGCAGCACAGGAGACATGGCAGAGAGGCACGAAGAGCCTTGATCCTTGGCCACACCACTAAGCCACTGGATCAAACCCTTCCATAGCCAGCACTCTCATTCCTGGATCTATCTGCACAAACTCCTGGGAGGTACACTTATTGTTTAGGCAGCAAAGTTTTCTACTACTTGCAACATAAAGAGGGCTAATTGATAAAGCCTCCAATATTAGGTCAACTTGTTTAAAGTATTATCTTGGCCAGTCATTTAGAAAGATCACTCTTTGGCCATGCGAGGGGTACGTTGTTCAGA